>CAMPGE010015683.1:0-13400 GCA_946863485.1 Moneuplotes crassus | reverse complement strand
CCCCAAAACCCCAAAACCCCAAAACCCCAAAACCCCTTTTAAAGAAAAATTCATTGAATTTATTATAAATAAAGTTAAATAAATATGAAACGGAAGAAACTTTCGGAAAAAGCTTCCTTCTTTGGAGAGGGAAGCTTTGATCCGCCTGATGATGCTCAGAGGAAGGAATCATATTTTGCTAAGGCTTTGAAGCCTAAATTGATGCTGTTCTTGACTACTCTTTGTTGTTTCTTAGCAACAGGTTCAGCAGAAAAAGTTGAATGTTCAGCTGGATATTATTGTGTACAAGGTGTAGAATATGACTGCCCTGAAGGGTTTTTTAGTAGAGATAGAGAGGTAGACTGCACAATTTGCCCACACGGTAAGAAACTGATCCTTAATTCAAGTTTTTCTAATTTCTCAATCTAGGATACGCATGCCAAAATCCTGCTGAAGAGCCAATCAAATGTGAAGAAGGATACTTTACCCAAGGAGGTTCCACTAAATGTGAAAAGTGCACAGCTGGTAAGATTTTAGAAATCTAACTATTTTAGGATATACTTGTACACTTGTTGGAAATGTAACTCTTGTCGAACTTTGCCCAGGTGGAACATATTCTTTGGAAGGTGGTAACGTTTGACTCCCAAGCCCCAAAGGATACATGATAACTAGTCCTTCAAGCAAGCCTGAAGAATGTACAGATGGGTACTATTCTACAAATGAAAATGCAACGTAAGATTTTTATTTTAGCTTCACCATGACATTTCCGTTACAGATCCTGCCATCTTTGCCCAAGAGGACATCAATGTAAAAACAAGGCACAAGAGCCAGTTATTTGTGAAGAAGGAACTTACTCAGGACCTGGATCTATGAAATGCGAACCTTGCCCTATTGGCTACAGATGAGAGGAAGGATGTGGAAACCCAACCATTTGTGATAAAGACGATCATGATTGCCACCACCCAACTCAGAGAAGAGGACTTGCCACCAGCTGTAGCGCAGGCTATTACTGGGATGGAGTTGACACTTGTTTGAATTGTCCCGAAGGATACAGATGCACTGGAGGTACTAATGCACCAGTCGCTTGTGGTGCAGGCCAATACTCAGGATTCAACCAAGGAAGCGGAGCATGTACAACTTGTTCTGGAAACAATATTTGCCCAACAAAGAGAGCTTCAGATGTTTATTCTTGCCAGAGTGGTTTTGTGAAGACAAACAATTTGTATTGTAAACCTTGCCCAGAAGGTTACAGATGCGATGGAAGTGATACTCCTGTTATATGTACTGATGGAACTAATTACTCTTATGGAGGAGTTGTGAGCACTTGTACTGGTTGTCCTACCGGACATGAATGTCACCCAAAAGGATATATTCATTGTACTGATGGATTCTACATCAACTCAGGAACTTGTACTAAATGACCCAAAGGTTCCTACTGTCAAAGTAATGCAAGGACTCTATGTCCTGCTGGTACTTATCAGCCGTTTGATGGGTTTACCCATTGATTATAGACTGTCCTGTTCAAACAGAATGCCCTGGTGCCGGGAGAACTACTTATAACGATTGTACTCTAAACAATGCATGGGCTGCTCCCAAAAGTTCTTCTTGTACAACTTGTGAAGTTGATCATGAATGTTTTGTTGGCTATTCGGTTGAATGCCCTTCCACTCATTTCTCTACTTCAGGTGATTTTGAATGCCATCCTTGCCCAGAAGGAAAATACTGTAATAGTCCTCGTACAAGTCAAGGTGATTGTGCTACAGGACAATACTCACCAGCTGGATCTGTTAAATGCTATACATGCCCACAAGGTCATTTCTGTCCAAACAAAGGAATGAGCAAGCCGATTCCATGCCCGGCTGGTCAGTATCAAGGATCTACAAATCAACAGTCTTGTAGTACATGTGCTGATGGAACTTATTCTAACATCCCAGGTAGTGTCAGCTGCCAGACTCTTCCTGCAGGACATTATTCTAATTCTGAAAGAAGTGCAAGTAATCCATGTCCTAAAGGTACTACACCTGCTGGTAATAAGAGAAGCTGTGTTGCATGTTCAGCCGGATCTCTATGTGGAATTGCAGAAGCATCAGGTTCAGGAACTCATTCTAAATGCCCTGTAGGATATTACTGCCCAATTGTATCTTCAACTATTGTTCTAAGACCATGCCCTGCAGGAAAATACGGAACTGCTCAAGGTGCTGCAACTGAAGGAGCTGGATGTTCAGACTGTTCTCCCGGATACTATTGTCCAGGAGGTGCTGCAGTTCCAATCTCATGTCCTGAAGGAGCATACTGTGGATCTGGAGCTAGTACTCCAACTCTCTGTGGAACTGGAAAATATAACAAGTTTAAAGGAAAAAGTCTAATTAGTGATTGCTTATCTTGTGTTGATGGACAATATTGCCCAGCAGGAACAGATTTCCCATTAGATTGTCCTGCAGGTATGCACTGTGCAGCTGGGGCAATAGCTGGAACTGAATGCAATGCTGGAACCTATCTCCCAGTGAATAATATTCCTGATAATCCCTCTAAAGCTCAATCAGATTGCCAAGCCTGTCCGGTGGGTCATTATTGCTTACAAGGAGCCTCTAATCCTACTCCATGCCCACCAGGAAGATATAGGGCATCTACTGGAGGAACACAGTTGACTGATTGTGCAGAATGCCCTCAAGGAAATGCTTGCCCATTTGCAGGAATTTCTGATGTAAGATCTGTAGTGAAATGTGATTATGGACATTACTGTCCTCAAGGATCAATTTACCCTCACACAAACAAATGCCCTGCTGGAAAATTCTCTGATTCTACAAGTCTTAGTGCTTCATCAGGCTGCGGCAATTGTCCTGCTGGCTATTTCTGTACTGAAGGTTCAAACAGTTTCACTAATCCTCCTACTATTTGCCCTGCAGGATTTTTCTGTCCTCAAGATAGTACTCTAGGAACTACAAATCCTTGCCCAGCTGGTACTTATTCAACAAATACTGGATTAACAGTTAACACAGAATGCACAGATTGTCCAGCTGGTTCGTATTGTGCAGGTGGACTCACAGCAGTTTCTGGATTATGTGGGGCTGGTTACTGGTGTCCCGTTAAATCTAGTGCTTCCACACAAAATGCTTGTCCTAAAGGCACATACTCAGCAGGAACAGGCTTAAAGACTGAAAATGAATGCACAGTTTGCCCTCTTGGGTACATTTGTAGCTCTACAGCAATGACAGCTCCAGTGAAATGCCCAGCAGGAACATATGGGGCAACAGCAGGACTTGATGGAACAACTACAGCAAAAAGTTGCACTCAATGCCCAGAAGGATATTTCTGTGCTGAAGGAGTGACTTCTCCAACTGCTTGTGGAAAGGGAAAATATTCTGTTGCTGGTTCGAAAGATACAGGATCTCCAGTCTGTGAAAAGTGCCCAACAGGATTTTATTGTGCAAAAGAAGCAACAACTCCAGCTGATAGAACTGCTTGTGCAGCTGGATTCATTTGAGATAAAGCAGGCACAGTTGGAGTAGCTGAAGTTCCATTCCACCCAGATTATTCATGCCCTGCAGGTCAGTATTGTTTGGCAGGAGCTACTGCAGGAACTAAATGTGCAAAAGGAACATATAATCCATCTGCAGGAAAGGGAACATCTTCAGATTGTATTCAGGTTCCAGCTGGTTTTTATGCTGATACTGAAGGAACTTCTTCTATTACATCTAATGTTTGCCCAGCTGGTTACTACTGTCTTGCTGGAGCTCAAGATGCCAAAACTAACCCCTGTCCAGCTGGAAAATACAGAGGATTGACAGGAGGGCAAGCTGCTGCAGATTGTGCTACTTGCCCTACAGGATATTATTGTGGAGAGAATACAGTTACACCAGTCGAATGCCCTCAAGGTTACTATTGTGGAAATGGAGTATCTGAACCTACAAAATGACCAAAAGGATATTATGGAGCTGACGCTAGACTAAGAGCTGTTGGAGATTGTACTATATGTCCACAAGGAAGATATTGCTCTCAAGCTGGGCTTTCCGAACCAGATGGACTTTGTGACCCAGGATTTACTTGTGGTTCTGGAAGTACTTCCCCTGCTCCACCTACTAGAAGAAATTTACAAACATCAAGTGGAGTATGTCCAGCAGGAGGTTATTGTGAACAAGGATCTAAATATGCAACTAGATGCCCTCCAGGAACTTTTAATGATCTTCCAGGACAAGATGAAGCAAGTGACTGTAAAGATTGTACTGATGGTCATTATTGTGTTGGTACTACTGATGCATCAACCTCTGGACAATGTAATGCAGGATATTATTGTAATAATAAAGCGACAGCTCCAACACAAAATTATGCTGATCAAGGAAAATATGCTGTTGCTGGATCTTCAACAGATACCCTATGTGCTATTGGAACCTATAATCCATTCTTTGCCCAGAGCTCATGTTTACCGTGCAAAGCTGGATATTATTGCCCAACAACTGGAATGAAAGTGATGACCGAATGTCCTACAGGTCATTATTGCCTTGCTGCTGCATCTTCAACTACTCAATGCCCTGCTGGTACTTTTAATAATGTGGTAAAAGCAACTCAATCTTCTGATTGTATTGACTGTCTCCCTGGAAAATATTGTCTCATTGGGTCCTCAACTCCAACTGGAGACTGTACTGCAGGATATTTCTGTAAAAAGTCTGCTCAGGTTGCTGCTCCATCTACTACAACAGCTAACTATGGAGTTTGTCCAGCTGGACATTATTGTCCGACAGGGACTGGGGATCCTATCCAATGCCCTCCTGGTACATACAATTCTTTAACTCAGAGAACAGCTATTTCTCATTGCTTAGCTTGCCCACAAGGGAGATACTGTGAAACTCCAGGGCTGACTACAAATGGTAGCCCATGCCCAGCTGGGTATCTTTGCCCACAAGGAACAAAAGTAAAATTCCCATCAACCTTCTGTGGGGTAGGACAGAGATGCCCTGAAGGTTCCTACACAGCGACTGAATGCCCTAATGGATACTATCAAAATGCTCCAAGACAAGGAATTTGTAGACAATGCCCAAAAGGTTACATATGCCCACAAGGGACAGGAGCTAAAGGAGCCACTGCATTTTCTGCTGCACCTTGCTCAGCAGGTAAATATTGCGTCGCTGGATCTTGGACGGAGCAAGACTGTCCTCAAGGAACTTACAGTCCGGCTACAAAGAAAGGTGCTGCTTCTGAATGCATTGATTGCGATCCAGGAAGTTATTGTGATACTGCAGGTATTACAGCAGTCAGTGGACAATGCACTGCAGGTTACTTCTGTACACTTAAATCAACAACTGCTACTCCTGCCACACTAACTGCAACAGGAGGACCATGCACTGTTGGGCACTATTGTCCTACCGGATCAACTGTAGAGCTGCCCTGTCCTCCTAAAAGGTATTGCTCAGCTGTTAGACTTCCTGCTTCTGAAGGAGATTGTGATGCCGGTTATTTCTGTAGTGGAGGAGCAGTCAAGAAAAATCCAGCTAATGCTGCCGAAGGAGGTGGACCATGCCCTGTAGGCCATTACTGCCCAGTTGGGACATCTAGCCCTATTCCTTGCTCTCCAGGAACTTTTAATCCAAGCACAGGAGGATCAGCTCCAGGTAATTGCCAAGCCTGTACTTCAGGAAAATATTGTGAATCTTTCGGAGGAAGTGCAGTTACAGGGGATTGTGCAGCCGGATATTATTGACCATCAGGTAGTACCGTAGCAAAGCAAAACATTTGCCCAGCCGGAAGTAAGTGCCCAGCAGGAGCCTCTGCTGCTACTGCATGTACTGATCCAGAATATCAAGATATAAAAGGTCAGGCAACATGTAAAACTTGTGGAGCTGGATATGAATGTACATCAACAGCAAGAACCTTATGCAGGCCGGATCAATCTCCTCTAAGTTACTATTGCCCAGATAATTCTTATTCAAGAGTAATGTGCCCAGATGGTACCTTCACTAACATTATTGGGGCTGAAACTACAGCTGATTGAGTAAATTGCCCTCCAGGATATTACTGCCCGAATTCTGCTTCATTATCTAAAATTGTCGAATGTCCTTCAGGATTTTACTGCGATGGAAAGGCGCATAAAGCTGATCAGACAGGAGCGAATACGTATAAATGTACCGATGGCCATTACTGTCCAAGTGGATCAAGTAGTCCGGTTCCATGTACCCCAGGAAAATATTGCTCGGGACTAAGTTTGCAAGCACCTTCTGGAGATTGTACACAAGGATACTACTGTCTTGAAGGTTCAAATACAGCTACACCAACTGATGGGGTAGTGGGAAATCAGTGCCCTGCAGGATCATACTGCCCAGCAGGCTCATCAATAAACATTGAATGCCCAATAGGAACATATAATCCAAATGCTGGAAGTCACCTATCGACAAGTTGTGTACAATGTGATACTGGTAAAACTTGTAAAGGAAGAGGACTCTCTGCGCCTGGAACTAACTGCCCTGCTGGTTACTATTGCACACAGAATCCATTTGAACAAAAGGCTTGTGAAGAAGGAAACTATTGCCCAGCAGGAGTTGATGCTCAGCAAAAATGTGGTTCTGGAACTTACAACCCTTATACCCTTCAGTATACCTGTTTAGCTTGTCCAGCAGGATATTATTGTCCCCAATCTGATACAACGACTAAGTTCATTTGCCCAGTGGGAAATTATTGTCCAGCAAACAGCGCTGCCGCTACTCCATGTGAAGCTGGTAGATATGGCCCAAGACAAGGATTAGCTGCAAATACTGATTGAGAGTTGTGCCCTCATGGAAAGTATTGTGGGTCTACAGGATTATCATCTCCCGGATCCGATTGTACTGCTGGATCATATTGCATCAGAGGAGCTACTAGTGCAACTCAAGCTGCTTGCCCAAAAGGTCATTACTGCCCTCAAGGAACATATACTCCAATTCATTGCCCTCCAGGAACTTACAATGATCAAACAGGAGGAACAACTATTGCTAATTGTAAAGCTTGTACAACTGGGAAATTCTGCCCTGATATAGCAATGGAAGCAGCTCCAACAGCAGCAAATAGAGATTGTGCTCCAGGGTATCAATGTAACACTGGAGCAAGAACTCAATATCCATTGGATGGAGTCACAGGTAAACTTTGCGATTACGGAAACACATGTGCCATTTGCCCAAGCGGTAGTTACAATGCTAAGAAGGGAATTCCTGGATGTGTGAACTGCCCAAAAGGATATTATTGAGATAAATCTATTAGTGAGACTCAGTACTATATTTGTCCAGCTGGAAGCTATTGTCCTGAAGGAGATACCACCAACGATGTAGTTAACAAGATACCATGTCCTGCTGGAACTTATAGCTCTAAGACTGGCCTACACATGTCGAGTCAATGTACTCCATGCGACCCAGGAAAATACTGCAGTCAGGGAGCAACTTCGGTCAGTGGAAATTGTCAATCTGGATATGTTTGCCCAAGAGGAGCTGATAGAGCAGACCCAACAGGAACTTTCGGATTCGACCCAGCTGTTACATCAACCTACAACAAGCCTGGACCTTGCCCAATTGGTCACTACTGCCCACAAGCAAGCTCATACCCAATTCCATGCAGAGAAGGTACCTATCAAGATCAGACTGGACAGGCAACCTGTAAAGACTGTCCTGCTGGAAATTATTGTGATGAAACTGGAATTCATACGACAACACTACTTAATTCAAAACAATGTGCCCCTGGTCACTTCTGTTCTGGAGGAACTAAAGTCGAAAAACCAATCAGAACAACTCATAGCGGAAGCATTTGTTCTTCAGGAAAATATTGTCCTCTCGGAACTGCAACTGAACTTTCCTGCCCAGGAGGATATTATGACAAGAGAAAAGGAATCAGTCAGTGCATGACATGTCCAAAGGGATATTACTGCCCAGCAGGAAGCACTGTGCCAATTGTTTGCCCTGCAGGCCAATACTGTACAGCTGGAGTTTCAGCAGGAGTTAATTGTCCCGATGGCACTTATAACACAGAAGATGGATTAGAAGAGTCAACCCAATGCAGACCATGCCCTGTCAGTAAATACTGTACTGCAGGAGCAATCCAAGGAGCATGCGACTCTGGATATTGGTGCGATAGTGGAGCAAAATCTGCCACAGACACAACGAAGAAATGCCCAAGTAATCATTATTGCGAATCTGGAACATCTGCACCTGTGAGATGTGAAGCTGGAAAGATTTTCCAAGGAACTGGTGGTACTTCCCCAGCAAACTGTACTGACTGCCCTGCAGGAAAATACTGTCCTGAAACTAATAACGGAGTCCCAGTTGATTGTCCAGCAGGGCATTACTGCGCTGCAGGACAGACAGATCCAACTGCCTGTCCAACTGGTAAATTCAGAGCCGCTACACAAGCCACACAACTATCAGATTGCTTGGACTGTAATCCAGGAACTCTATGTAATGTTGAAGGAGTCGGAGTTGAAGCTAATTTCAAATGTCCTGTTGGTAATTACTGTGTAGCAGGAAGTAGGAATGCAGAAAAATGCCCTGGAGGAACTTATAGAAACGATGTAGGTGCAGGAGCACTAAGTGATTGCCATCAATGCCCAGGTGGATTTTACTGTCCTACGGGAAATAATATTAACCCTATTATCTGCCCTTCAAAAACTTATTGTCCCGCAGGTTCAAGCAGTACTACAGTGTGCCCGGCTGGAAAATACTGCCCTCCTCAAACTACCACACCAGTTGATTGTCCAGTTGCATACTACTGACCTCAAGGAGTTGACGAATATATTAAATGCGCCAACGGAACTTACTGTGAACTGAATTCTCCTACACCAACTCTATGTCCAAATGGTACATTTGGTAATGGAAACCCAAATAACTATAATTCTGCTGTTTCTTGCGTACCATGTACTGCAGGTACTTATTCTACCACAGATCAACCAGGATTCTGCTTCCCATGTCCAGCTGGATATGTTTGCTTAGGAAGGACTACCACTCCAGCTCCTCAAGATAGAGCTACTGATAATGGATATCCATGTCCTCGAGGATATTACTGCCCAGAGGGCTCAACGAAGGAAATAGCGTGTCCTGTTGGAACTTATACTGATGTGTTCAGTACAAATTCTCTGGCAGATTGTAAGAAGTGAGCAGCTGGCACATATAATGACTTAGTCGGACAGAGCGGATGTATTAAATGTAGTGCAACAGCAACATCACCTATTGGAGCAACTGAATGTACTTGTATCGGTGTAGGAAGAGATTACTGTAAAGGTACTGGAGAATGCCTCTGCGGACAAGGATATTCCCCAGCAGACGGAAGAGCCAATACAAATTCAGAATATAACTGTCAATTAGATACAGAAGTTCAATGTCCTCAAGGGCAAATTCCGAACATTGATAGGACTAGTTGTATGACTGAAGCTGCTTATTGTGCACTTGAATGTACAGGAATTGGAGATGGAACAGGTACTTATATAGAGTCTGTTGGTAAATGTGAATGCTCAACCGTTGGAGATTATGATTCTGGATGTGCTGCTGCCTCTTGTACAACTAATAAGTACATTGAATATGATTGCGATGGTAAAACTACAGTTTATAACTCTGACGGAACTGTTGCTACAAGCTCATATGATCCTTCAACTATCTCAGGAGTTTATGGAGATTTCAAATGTACTAGAAGCGATTGTAAATGTACTACTTCTTCATTGACAGTTTCTGGAGATAGATTTGTTTATGATTTCCAAGAAAGTAAAGTAGCTCAGAGAATTTTGAGAAACTTAGGAATTCCTACAAAGAGAAGACTAGAAGGTAGAGATCTTGCAACTACTACAACTATTACAAATCCAATCACATGTGTTACTGCAGGAAACATGGTAGAATTTAATGTAGACTCAACTACAAAGTCTTACCCAGTTTACATGAAAGATTCTCTTCTGAATACCAACTCAAAATTCGATTATGCTGGATTCTTGAACCTAGCTACAACTATCGAAGGTGGAACTGCAACTGTATCAACTTACGTGCACACCTTTGATACTGAAGGCACTTACGTATTCATGAACTCATTGAATAACTATATGCAGACAATTATCCGTGTTGTATCCACCACCTCATCATGTGCCTCAACCACAAGTGTTAGTGCTGCTACTCTGGCTTCTCTATACTCTCTGAACCTCAGCACCACCAGCGAGACTAAAACAGTCGATATGACTTTCTTCATTAGAGTAATCGCCACCAAGATTGGTCTCTTAGTCCTTCTAGTAGGATTTGTAACGTACATGCATTCTCTCGACAAGAACTGGACATTCTTGCCATTCCTCAGAAAGAAGAAAGAAGAGGAAGAAGAAATGGAGAAAAGAAAGAGAGCAAAGCAACAAGAGAAGAAGGTTAGACTCAAGGCTGATGAACTTAAAGATATCAGAGATGATCTTGCTGCTCATGTTGAAAAACTCAAAAGAAGAATTGAAGAACTCGAGAGAGAAAGAGCTCAAAAGGATTCAGGAGATAGGAGATCCCAGATTAATAATAAACTACTCATTGAGCTTAGGAACATCAGAAAAGAGTTGAAGAAGAAAGCAAAGGTTATTAGGAATGAAAATGGACATGATTTCGAGAAAGATAAGCAAAACATGAAGATTCAGAAGACTTTCTCAAAGCCAGTTGATGATCCATCTCTTTTAGCAAGAAAGAGATTTGAGAAAGACAAGGAAGATGAGAGAAAATATGATCTCCCTGAAGACCTGAGAAATCAGATCGATGAAGATGTTGAAAACAGAGAGTTCCAGAGACTTGACAAAGCTCAAGAAGACAACAGACAGCAAGTCTCAAACTATCTTGATGAAGAGAGGAAGAAGCTAGAGGATCGTCTTAGAAGTGAAGGAAAGCTAAGTGAGTCTGAGATTGAGAATATTCTGAACGACTATGACATGCACACTAGAGATATGGCCTTGATTTTACAAGAAGATGAAAGGAGACAACAAGAGAATTTCAAGCGCCAACTTGAGGCTAGAAAGAACAGAAGGAAGAAGATCTTCAACGATATTGACAAACTCAAGATAGAGAGAGCTCAAGCTAAAGAGGTCGAAGCTAAAGAACTTGAAGAACACTTTAAGAAGATGCAAGAGAAAGAGAATTATGTTATCGGAAAGATCTTAGTCGATGAAGAAAAAGAAATGAGAAAAGACCTTGATGGTGAACTAGAAAACAAGAAAAAGAATAGACTCAAGAATTATGTCGATAAAATGAAGAGGACTAAAGATAAAGATGAATTCAAGAAGGTCTTAGATGAATATAATGACAAGCTCAAGACAGTTGAAGATGAACTTCAGAATGAACGCAAACGTGCTCTTATGGAAATCGAGAGGAAAATGGCAGAGAGAAAGAAGAGGGAGAGAGAAAAGATCGCACAAATGAAACCAGAAGAGTCTTCAGTTGACATTAAGGGCATTGAAGATAAGATTCAAGTTAAAATGGACTTGCTCAAGAAGGAAGCTGATGATGAAGCTGCCGCTATGTTGGAAGAAGAAAGAAGGAAGAGAAATATTTCTCAAGAACTTGCAATGCTAAGAAAGCAGAATGATGAACAAGTTAAACATTTGAGAGATCTTAACCAACAGAAATATGAAGACTTCTGCAGAGAGCTCAATGCTAAATATGACGAAGAAAAACTTGGAAGGCTTATTGACCTTAATGCTGGATCTGATGGTCTTCAAGCAATGAGAGAAGAACTTGCTGATTCTGTTAGTCTCCTAAAGCATTCAAGCGATCCTGAAGAGAAGAAAGAGTTGACCTATAAGATTAATGATCTTAGAGAAAGGATTAAGCAAACTAAGAAGGACGGTAAAGAAGATGAGAAGATTAAGAAGAACAACCAACTTATGCAAGAAAGAGCTAAGATGATTGCTGAAAAGGAGAAGAAGAGAAAGGAATTCAGATGGAACCAATTCCAAGAAGAAGAGAAAGAACGTGAAAAGCTAAGAGCTCTTGAAAGAGAAGATTGGTTGAGAAGAGAAAAGGAAGCTGTTGATGCCGTTGTTGATAAGTATATGACTGCTGGTGATATGCAAGGACTTGCAGAAGTACTTGATCAGGCATATGGTGCAGGATCAAAGATCTATGCAGAGAGACTACTTGATCTGAACAATAAGCTGCAAGAGCAGAAGACAAGAAGGATGAAATATAACTTCAACAATAACTTGGATCAAAAGATTCATGATATTGAGGAACTCAATAGAGTTATGACTCCACAACTAGAAAGGCTTAATGCTAAGAAGAACTTAATCTCTGAAGATGACTACAAGAGTCAACTCAAGGATCTCATGATGAAGGAAAATGAAAAGAGAGCTGAGATAGAAGCATTAGCTGCTAGTAGAGAACAAGATTCCCAGTCTAAGACCATGATAGACTTTGTTGAAATGCAAAAAGATCTTATTGATGGTCTTAATGGAGATATGAAAGATCTTAGAGAATATGCATTTAAACCTCATAAAGTCAAAGACAAGCATCTCAAGAACGAGATCAAGAAACTCAATGAGAAATATGACAAAGAGCTTGAGAAGATGAAGAAGGAAGAAGATGAGGACAAGAAGAATCAAATTGAAGAGATCAAGAACAGATATAAGAAGGATGATAATCTGCTTGAGAAGCAACTTGACGATTATAGAGATAATCTTGAAAAATTTAAGCAGCACAACAAGAATTTCATGGCCAACCAGCTTTCTAGAGAGAAAGAAAAGCTTGGAAACGAGCTCACTGAAGATGAGAAGGCATTACTGATGGCTAAATACGAGAGAAAGATGGCTAACCTCAACAAGGCACTTGAAAAGGAACATGATAGACAAATGAAGGATCACAGTTCTCAACTAAGAGAAAAGCAGAAAGAAATAGATAACAGAAGAAGAGAAAGAGAGATTTTGCTTAACAATTTGTCTATGTACAAAGAATCCAGGGCCAAACAGATTGCATATGAGGATAACTTTGACAAGCTAGCTGCTTTAATGGAAGAAGATTTAGAACTAATTGATCAAGAAGCATATTCTGGACCAAGGATGCAAATCTACGATCTTATTAAATTCAAACGTGAATCAGATGAATACCTTGATGTTCTTAGAGGAGATGTGGGGCTCCTTGACAGAGTTAAGAGAATTGAGAATCACGTCCAAAGCATCGAAAACAGCTACAAGAGCAAAAAGAAGACTGAAGAAAGAGCTCAAAAAGAGCAATAAACCCGCTGTCATGCAAGTATTAGTTCATAATCTTGGAGTATTGGCCTTTAATGTGCTATATAAATCTCCCAAGTTGCACATCTTGACTGATGCAGACTTGTTGATTTAGAACACTAAAAATACTTGCTTTCATATTCATTTACTTTACTTTTACAAGTTCACAAAATTCTTATTAATTTTAACCTCAACTTCTGAGGCTTAGTTTGGGGTTTTGGGGTTTTGGGGTTTTGGGGTTTTGGGG
>CAMPGE010015051.1:0-13609 GCA_946863485.1 Moneuplotes crassus | reverse complement strand
CCCCAAAACCCCAAAACCCCAAAACCCCGTGAAGGGATTTAATGGTGGAAAATAACATTTTTATATAATATATTAATGAAAAGAGAGAGAACTAGAGCTTGATGACTTACTCTATGAGTGGTCATACTTGCTGTAGGTAAGTGTGAAAGGCAGATTAAGAATGACTTAAGGGTAGATAGAGTTTAGTGTATTTTTATTAGGATTTCAAGGATTTTCAGAATTCTGCTAAGTATGGTGGTATGTGCAGCCACCTTCGGAAGAATTAAAATGCATATAGGAAAGCATTTAGCTTAATATTTGGGATGAAAGATCAAGACTCATCTAGATTGATAAGTCTATTTCAGTCTTTGTTGTTGTTATTTTTCGTGATTCATTGAAATTTGTATAAATCACTTTTAATAAGAATCCTGGAATAGAAGGACTCTTTTCTTTGCTAAATACCTTTAAATTTGCGCAAATAACTTAAATACCAATCGTAAATGTAACGGCTGGAATTTGGTCCAAGGGTCTCCTTAAAGTGAAGATTTCCATAAGATACATGAATCTTTTTGAAAACTCTAGCTCGTATCCTTATCAACTAGGCTAAAAGCCCTCTAGACCTTCTGTGGCTTATATAACAAAGCTAAAACTGGATTCATGGAGGATTCTTTAGTCGAGAGTTTGCTAAAAGATCTTTAGGAATGAAGTCTTTGTCTAAAATTCATGAATCAAATGTTAGATATGCTAATCCTTATTCCTAAAATTAGTTCTGTTACTATCCAAGTCCTTTTGCTAAGTCAAGGGCCTTCTACTTCTGCAGGTAGGAACATCAGTGGTCCTCCGGCTCTGTGGTTGGTTTAAATGGGAAAGAGAAGGATTGAGCTGAGTCTTAAGGGCTGTGTGGGTGAGGGAAGGGGCTTGACGTAGAGATATTTGGTGTAGTGAGTAGAGAAAGAGGCTTGCAGGGGGATTTTAGGGCTTAAGGAGTTAGAATAGCGTTTTGGACGCTGAAAATGGGCACAAAGAGTCTATGGACGGTTTTAAAGAGTTAGAAATTGCTTTAATTAATATAGTTAAAATTTGTTCATCTTTATCATAACATATAGATTCTAAATTTTTAGACTCCTTCACTATATGCTCATGAAGAGTTAGTTCAAGTATGATTATTAAATTTACCTTTATTACGTTTGTGTTTAAGTTTTCATCATTGAAAAGAAGATATGGTATAGAGTCAACCAAAAGGAAAGATTCTGTCTTATTTTTCATCGAAAAGACTAAGGGAGGGGTTTAAGTGAACTTTTCCTTGGAAAAACCTCAATTAGCTATTCCTCCTAAGAAATATGAGCTTAAAATTATATCTAGTTAATAAATTCTAAAACGGCCCTGTTTTGAAAACGATAATTATCCTCGAGTTTGCTCATACTTATTAAAATTTTTAGATATTTTACCTATAATAGTTCCAACAGTTTTAGACTTTCCCAGAACTTTTAAGAACGTTTCAGTCAAAGTAAATAAAGTATTATTGAAACTACATTTCCTAATCAGTCCACACAAGTCCTTAATCCATAATTTTATCCTTAAATAACCAAGAGACACTCTCTAGTCCCCGTTCGGAAGCTATCTTTTGGCCCGAAAGTCCTAAACCTCCCTTACTCTCCATCCTTCATCCATTCCTTATCTTTCTCAAAATTCCATACAATTTTCACCAAAATTTTCCAGTTTCATGAATCACTAAAATCCAATTACCAAAAAAATCAAAAATCTAAATTCCAAGTTCTCGCTTTAGAAACCGAAGTTGGGCTTTTAGGTTGGTAGAGTTTGGGCTTGGGTGGGTAGGACTGGGGTTGAGGCTGAGCTTTCTTTGAAGAGAGGTGGAGTTTCAAGGGGGGTTGGGAGGGTGCAACTTAGGGTGTTTTGAGAAATTTTGAGTTTTTTTAATATAGCGATTTTTAATGCATTTGTAAGAATACAAATGAAAGAAATCTCAAGACTTCCCTCCTTTATCGTACCTATTATCTTTCTAAACATCCTATCTCTCTACACCCCAAAATTCTTTTCTCAGCAGACCCTTACGCTCTTTTGATTTGTCCTTCTAAAGCCTAATTCACAAACTAAAGCCCCAATCTCTCTCATTAAGTCCGAGTATCTTCCCATATATTTGTGGTAATTTAAAATATAGTAAACTGACAGAAGTTAACAGGGGTCAAGAATTATCACTCTGTTAACACAACAGACGAGATTTATTCATCATTGATGGGAGGCAAACCCTTCCAGATTGATGGAGAAGAGTTTGCATCAGGACAAGGAGCTGCAGACCACTCTGTTTATTTTAAAGGATCTAGTGCTAATGAGCAAGGTCCTATCGTTAACAATGATTTTGATTTTAAAAGTAGTATCCAATCAGGGTTTATTTACTATGAAACGCCTCATATCAACAAGATCTTGCCTTCTAATTTGCAATCAACTTTGTCATCCTACACTTCGGTTGTGCATTTGAAGGATTCAGGAGTAGGATCTGCCCAGAGAAATTTTGCTTGAGATATAGATGCTGATTGAGATATAAAGTATTCAATTAACTACACTCCCCAGATATTGCGAGTGTATCCATCCACTGTCTACTCCGGCCAAGATATTTGTTTTGAAGTATTCACTGACAAGACTACAGAAAGCAGCAGAGATGGAGTGATAGACCTTAAAATTGGGGACTACCATGCTGACGTGGAAACCTACGATGAGTACAACTCTGAGAAAGAAAGTACCTACCATAACTATCACCAATGTGGTATTGCTGGAGGAAACAAGGCAAAATCTAGCTATGAAGTACACTTGATTGGAGACACTGGAGAGTATCTTGTTTCAGATTTTGCTAAATCCTTTGATGGAACAAATGCATATACTGTCAGGAGTGTTCCAAAGATTGAATCAATTTATCCCAATACTCTAAACCCTGTCAATGGAACTATTATCAACATTAGAGGAGAAGGATTTTCCCCTCTCTCAAGCGAAAACATTGTAGATGTGCAAGGAAATGCATGCCAAATTCTGGAAGTATCTGAAACTGATATTAGATGCCAAGTAACCGTTACAACAAGTGATTACTCATCTACAACAGATTTCGTAGGGGGACTTGGAGCTCATGCTATTGAGTATGATGGCATTGTAAGCACAGAAATTAGTGGTACAACTATTACTCCAGTTGCTAAACACTTTACGGATCTAGTATCTAGAACCAACACCAATGAGAACGAAAATAGGATGACCAGATCAATTGAAGCCTGGTTTGTTCCACCTCAAGATGGAAGTTATATCTTCCATGGAGCATGTGATGATTCATGTGTTGTCGAACTCTCAACTACTCCAGATGATAAGTCTGCTGCATCCCAACTCTTCACTGCAACAAATATTGGGTTTGCAGATTTCTGGAAGAACACTACAGATCACAAGTCTGCTGCTAAATCTTTAACTGGAGGTCAGAAATACTACATGAAGATTACTTTCAACGACTGGGGATACGGTGACTATATGCAGGTAGGATTTACCATTGAAGATACCTCTACTCAAGTTGCCAACTCCCATAGAGGATGGAAAAGATCTACTATTGATGCAGGGCATACCTTTGAGTCTTTTGAACTTGAGATTCCTGATAATGCTGATGTAAGCTATAGATTAAGATTTGATAGTCAAAGTACTTCTGACTGTACAGGGATCACTAGTCCTTCTGATATTTTTAGATCGTGTACTACAGAATTATGCCCTTGTGTTTCTTCTACCTTCAGTCAAACTTCTAGTGCTTCAAACTTTAGATCATCGATCAATGATTTCTTTAATAAGTTCCACTCTAATTATGGAAACCATGCTAAAGTAGTTAAAGAAACTGTGACCAATGGAGGTTTAACTACAGGATATAAATTCAAAACTACATTCACTTATGCTCTTTCAAATGCTAGCTTCAATGGAATCTTTGTATATGAGATCAAGAACTCTGACAATTCAACAAGATTGCTCGCTCTCAATACTGATTACAAGTTGACTTATACTGATGCTGATAAACTCACTCAGCCTTTAGTTGGAAATTATAAGATCAGGATCAATGATGGATCTAACAACAATGTTGACACTGATGATATCAATCCTCATGAGTCCAAAGGACAAGTCTTGAGAAAAATATACGCTAAAGTTCCTTCACTTATGGGAAAAGTAGAGATTAGAGACTCTTACGAAACATTTTTCTCAGGAGATGAAGGAAGAGAACTCTTCTGGAGGACAACTACTGATGCTGATGCTTTCTCTTTTAGTGTAATTGACTCTACTACAACAGCTATGAATATTCCAAACTTCCCATCGAATACCATCACCATTGAGAACGATAACAACTATATGCCTGCTTCTAACAAGCCATTTTATGAAATTATTCCTGGAGCATTTTTAAAAACTGTAGAGACTCAGCCACAAGTCACCGTTACTACAAATGGAATAAGTGGAGCTTGTCCATCCAAAGGTTCATGTGGGTTCACATTTAATAGTGTATCTGGCTCCATCACCTCATATACCTTCAACTCAGATTACACAGAGCTGACTGTTGTAGGAACAACAATTCCAACAACCACTGTAGAATACATTAGTGTTGGAAAATGTATCTGTGACTTACATCCAAGCTATTCAGTAACTGCCACACAAATTAAATGTATTATGAGAGACTGTCCCTCAGGATCTTATAAAGCTCACGTGCAGACATCTAAAGGTGCCTTGACAAATTCAGGAAGTAACCAGATTGAAATCCCAGTTGCCATTAGCAATGTTACTCCAAAACAACTCTATCAAAATGGAGGACAGAACATTATTATCACAGGAACAAACTTTCCCACTAGCCTCACTGAAGCAAATTCTATTTCAGATTTTGCTGTCAAATTTAATGACGGCAGCGTATGCCAAGTGAACAGTGTTTCATTCACAAGAATCACCTGCACTGGGCCTGTAGGGTTAACTATTGGTGGAATCAGCTTAAGTGTAACTTTGAATGGAAAGACTCACTCACAAGATGACCTAACAGTCTCAGCCCCAGCTTATAATGTTGCAAGTATTGATAAGTCAAGTGTATCTGCAGTTCAAAAGCAAAATTTGGTAATCACTGCTGATTCAAAGCCAGGCTCTAACTTGTCTGAATACCATGGACTTCTTGTTTCAACTACAAAATCAATAAAAATGAAGGTTAATAGCATTGTAGAAGATAATGGAGTCTTCAAATACACTGTTAGATTCCCTGGAGCACCAAAAGGGGATACTTACAATGTATACTTAGTCCACAATGATCAAAGATTTGGAAGTACAACAACCCTTAGCACAGAAACTTCTATAACAGGTATTTCCATTGAAGGACAAGGAGATAGTAACGTTAGCATTCACGGAGGAAACATCATAGCCTTAACAGGAACTGCTTTCTCCACTGATATTACAAGCTTGGTGATGGTTATTGGGCAACAAAAGGGAACAGTGATATCATCAACAGGGACTGAAGTGAAAGCAAGGATTCCAGCTGTGATAGAGGCTGCTGAAGCTGAAATTACCTTTTTCCAGAAGCCGAATGTTGAATCTACTTGCGGTATTGGAGGAGGATGTAAGATAACATATGTGACTGATAGTCAGACTATCTCAGGTCCTGCTACAGATATTGCTATTACTGATGGAATTGTGACAATTTCAGGCACAAATTTTGGAGCCAATGCTAAAGGATTTATTTCAGATAATGAGCAAACCACTATATCTTCAACTTCTACTGAAGTCCAAATCAGGCTCAATAAAATTTCAGATCCTTCAGACATAAAACTTGAAATTAGAACTGATGGAGCTAACCTTCCTACCTTTACACTTGCCACACCTATCACTCAGAAACTTGTTTCACTTACTCCAAACACTGGTTCGATTGGAGGACAAAAGATTACTCTCAACACTATCGGAATCGGTACTGAAACAACTTCAAATATTGCAATTACAGATTCAAGTAGCAATGCTTTGTGAATGGATGGGACCACTACTCAAGTCGACAGTTCAACTATCACTTGTGTTACAAAGGGATCTTATGACTTCAGTTCAGGCGTTGAAGCAAGGCTTTCATTCACAAGTACAGATACAACTGCCGGAAGGAACTCTGTTGTAACTCTATCGTGTGCTACAGGCTCTGATTGTACATTTACATCTCAAACCTCTAGTACTCCTTCTATTAACTCTGTTTCTAATGCAGGAAATGATATAACTGTTGATGTAAGTGGGTATTCCTTTGATAATACCCATACTGTAACGATCTTCTACGGGATGGCTTCTTCTCAGGCTTCGTCTATCAGTGGGACAGCTGCTACTGCAACATTCGCTAATGGGTTCACTCCAGGAGCTACAGACGTCAAAGTAAAGTTTGAAAAAGATGGAAATGTGGTCTATACCAGTCCCTCAAGCCATACTCTGAATACAGAATCTATCACAGGCTCTGGAGCCGATATATCATGTTCGTTTGCTGGAGGTTGTACCATTACGATTCAAGGACAGGGGCTTAAGACTGGAGCTCAAGGAGGTGATATAAAAGTTACTGTCTGTAACATGCCAGCTACTTTTGATCTTGCAGCTTCTGACTCAAGTAAAATAGTTGCACTTACTCCTAATTATGTGAATTCACACTCTCAAGAAAGCTTTTCAATAGTTGATACTCAGGTGCTCACAGGAACCTTGATAAGTGACTCTGCAACAGGGTCTCTAGCTTTTGATGGAATAACTACTAACAAAGTTACAGGAACTGGAGCTGTTGGAGTTGGATACAATTTCGGAGTAGGAAATATTGCTCAACTCACCAAAGTACGATATTTCATGGGCCAAATGACAGATAAACAAACCAACTGTGTCGACAAGGTGAAGTTTCAATCATCTACTGATGGAACCAACTGGGGCACGAATGTTTTCGTAGGAGATAGACTTATGAGAAAAGGATGGAATACAAATAATTTCACCACTCCAGTTTCTTCTCAGTACTTCAGACTTTATGTTGAGGATATTGTTAGCTGACCAATAGTAGAAATAGAGATGATTGGAAACAAATTCATTAATGACTCTGCTACTTCAAAAGCATGTGATGTTCATGTCTCGATTGGTTCTGCTACTCCAACTCTATTACCAAACAAAGTAAACTATCAGGATAGTGCTACAACTAAAGTTACAGGAATTTCACCAAGATACGGAACCTATAAAGGAGGAGATATTGTTACCATTACCGGTGAAGGATTTAGTGCTACAACAACTGAGACCAAAGTACTTATTGATGGAATTGAATGTACTACTAATTCTGTTACTTCCACAACAGTAACTTGTACTACCCAAGCAAGGCCTGCCGTTGTGGCAAACCCAACAACTGTACTATCGTTTTCATCTGCGGCTGGTTCTAATGGACTTGCATCAATGCAATCACATACCTTTACATACGCTAACAATTGGAGTGATTTGGATACTTGGAACGGTGAATTCACTCCTCAAGAAGGTGATTCGATAGTGATTCCTAAAGGACAGATGCTTATTGTAGATATTGATGAATCTCCAAAACTAAATGCAATTATAGTAGAAGGATCTCTTGTTTTTATCCCAGATGCTAATGAAAACCATCACAGAACCTTTGATGCTAATTACATTTTCATACACTCTGGAGGTGTATTTGAAGCAGGAACACCAGATAACAGATATACTTCTAAACTGACTATTACAATGCATGGTACTAGAGAGAGTACACAAATTCCATCTTATGGAAACAAAGGAATTTTTGTAAGACATTCTCAATTTGATATGCATGGAGCCTACAGAAATGTGACTTGGACAGAACTTTACTCAACACTGAGCCCAGGAGGTGGATCTATTACTCTGATGAAGCATGTCGACTGGAAAATTGGAGAAGTAATTGCTATTGCCTCGACAGACTTCAGTCTTGAATACACTGAAGAATTCACAATCAAAGATATCAACAATGATGGACCGAATGGGTCTATAATAACTCTCAATAGAGCAGCTGAGCGTACTCATTTTGCAGAAAGTAAGGATTATACTGGAAGTAATGGAATCAATCCTGACAAGACAAAGACTTTAACGATGAGAGCTGAAGTTGGATTAGTAACTAGAAATCTCATCTTTAAAGGAGCTGATGATGATTCAGTTGAGAATCAGTATGGTGCTCATATTATGCTTCACTCTCCAGGAGATGAGAGCTTGACAGGAAGAATCTCATATGTAGAGTTGACTCAAGTAGGCCAAGCTTTCCAACTTGGAAGATACCCAATTCATTTCCATATGATTGGAACAGTGCACGGATCATACATTAAAGGAAATTCTATTCATCATACTTACAATAGAGCTTGCACCATTCATGGTGTTCACTACCTAACATTAGAAGATAACTTTGCTTACCAAACAATGGGTCACACATTCTTTATTGAAGATGCTGTAGAGACTAATAACTACTTAAGAAGAAACTTAGTAATGAAGAGTATGAGATCTTGGTCTTTATTGAACACTGATCAGACACCTGCAGCATTCTGGATCACTCATCCAAACAATATTTTCATTGATAATCACGCTGCTGGATCAGCTAAGTATGGATTCTGGTTTGACTTGCAAGTTCATCCAACTGGGCCTTCATATGACCCAGACATTTGCCCAGAGTATGAAAGATTAGGAGAATTTACTGGAAATGTTGCTCATTCTAATGGTAAATACGGACTCAGAATCTTCCACAGATTTAACCCTGTCGAAGACCCTTGTGCTGGACTTAGAAATGCTAACGGAAGAGATCAAATAGTGGGTGAAGGAACCACACCTGTAGTCACAAGATTCAGAGACTTCATTACTTATAAGAACAATAGATCTGGAGTTATGGGAGAAGAATTTGGAGCTGTAAGATTCCACAACATTGTCACTGCTGATAACTTATTCGCTGGAATTGAATTTAGTGGAACTGGTGTTGGCCCATGGATTGGAGAAGACGAAGAATATCAACTTCAAGATGCCCTTATTGTTGGAGCTTCAGATAATGCGGAAATGACATTCCAGACTAATGTAGAAGGCCTTCTACATGATCTTGGACATGATTCTAATGAAAAATTCGGTGGAACAAGAGGTCTAAAAGGTGCTAAAACAGAGAAAATGAGGGTAAAAGACATTCTGTTTGTAAACTACAAAAATTACACAGATTGGAGTCCTCTTGGAACATGTTCTCATTGCGAAGGTTCAGGAACTGATTCATCTGGAAGAACTTATTTCCTTAAGAACTTATACTTCACAAACTGTGATAGAAGAGTCAAGTTTGATGAGCCTTACAAGGAAATACTTTATGACGAAGATGGTTCTCTTGTATAAGTCATTTTGTGATAATTTTTATAGATTTCAGATATTTGGTTGGATAATTCATGGATGCATAAAGAATCAAAATTTCAATTGTTGAATGAATCAATAAACTCTACTTATAGATGGATTGTCCCCTACTACAAGCATTTGGATGTCCCAGAATGTCAGAGGAATGAAGATATATATGGAGGATTGATATGTGACCAATCTATCAGTATTAGAAGAGTATTGCTCCATGACCCTAAAAAATTTGATGTTTTAAAGAACAGACCTATAAAAGTACTAAATCTTAACCATACTGCAAGCGGGAGAAGAATGTTGGCTGATTGTGCTAATGCAAACCAGACTTCAACATTTTCTACAATTAAGTCTCATGATGATGTTTCTATGCAAAATCAGATTGATTTACTTGCTGCCTTCCACAATAGAAAAACTAATAAAACTGCATATGACCAGGCTGTAGCTGATTATGAGAATGGTGTCGCTGGTGCATCCCAAGCCCAAATCGATTCTGCACAAACTAATATGGATTCAGCACAGCAAGCTATCACAAGACTTGAACCATTAGTGGATGCTGAGAAGGGTAAATATGATGAACTGTGGAAATATGATAACGCATTCTGTAATGACGACTCCTATCAAAATTTTGACTATCGTCTGAAAGCGAATCCTTTCAAAAATTGGGTATTCCCAGTGATCACAGGATATCAATATAATTTCCATCTTGACAATGGAGCTGATTTCGAAGAACTAACTGGTCAATACAGTTATGCTGAGCTTCTGAAAGGAGAAACAAGAGGAATAATTCTTAACCTGAATCATACAGAAAGGAGAGAGGCATTTAACTATACATATACTCATGCTAATGGAACTTCTGATACTATTATCACTCCAAAGACAACTCATTTAAGTCTCGATAGCTCAAGCCAGAATGGAGATGTCTACTTCAATAATGTGACGCGTCATATTCAGATTAAATTTGATGGGCAACGTAACGACACTCTCTCTTTCAAGCTGAAGGCAGATGAGTGCATCTCTTGGGGAAATTGTAATGCTGACCTAACTGAAGATGCTGAAATAGAGAAAAACTACAGAAGATGGAGCAATCCTTCTTCTTGGACATCAGGTAAAGTCCCAGTTGCTGGGGAAGAGGTCCTGATCGAACCAACTTGGAATATGCTCTATGATCTTGAAGACTCACCTATATTGAAAAGTATTGAAGTCAATGGGAGACTTACAATTGAGAATACAGATAAAGACCGAATTCTAAGGACTTATTTAATATTCATTAGGAAAGGAGATTTAGTTGTAGGGACAGAAGCAGAGCCATTTAAGGCTAGTATGACATTTGAATTACACGGTCAAAGAAGTGACAAGGACATCTATTTCCATACGAAAATGTTCGAAGGAGGGAACAAAGTAATTGCTAACACTGGAAATATGACTATGTATGGAAAATCTGTTGACATCAAGTTCACAAGACTTGCTGAGCCAGCAGCTGCTGGTGCTACTACAATTAAAATTACAGATACTCCTTCTGACTGGAAAGCTGGAGACCAGCTTGGTATCGCTCCAAGCGGAAGAGATTGGGAACAAAGAGATTCTGTGACTATTGCATCGATCAATGGAAATACTGTCACTCTGACTGAAGCACTTAAATTCGATCACTATGGAGCAGCTTCTATTGATGCAAGCGAGTCAGGAACTATTGATATCAGATCAGAAGTTCTTCATTTGACAAGAAATATCAAGATTGTTGGCGTAAACCAAGATAGATGGGGAGCCCATGTTGTGACAGCTCATAACCAAGATTCCCAATTTCTTAATGGAAAACTCAGTACTGTTACTAGAAGAGGATGGGCCATTATTGATCATGTTGAATTCAAAAATTGTTCTCAATACGATACTGATAAAGCTTCTGTGAGATTTACAGATATTAGTGGACTGACAGCTGATGACATAAGATCAAAAGTAACAAACTCAGCTATCCATGATGGACTTGGCATTGGAATCATGGTATCTCACGCTGAAGACATAACAGTTGACTCTAACATGGTTTGGTTCCATCATGTTGGTGGAATCTGGATGAAGAGATCAGATAAAACAAAGATTACCAACAATGTAGTTGCAGGAATGGGCACTAGATATTGGTCAGGTGAGACTAGACTTGATGAGCTTGCTCTCTTTAACTTCTGAAATCATGATCAAAACTGTAATGAATTAACTGTAACTGGAAATATCGCTGCTGGTGGGCATAGAGTAGGATTTGCCCTTCCAGCCTCATGTGACTCTACTCTCACAAATATGACTAATAACATGGCACACTCAGTTGAACATGGAGCTTGGTTGCTCAACAATACTCTTTGTACTGCAGGTAAACATTATTTCGGAAACTTCAAAGCTTATAAAACAGTCGAAGAAGGAGTATTTTCCTACCAAGAATTCGGAAGTTTAGAAGTCACCAATGTCGAGACCCTTGATAATGGAATCGGAGTAACTCTAATGACCAAAGGAGATACTGTGAATAACTATATCACTCTTAAAAACTCTGTTATCATGGGGGAGAGTTTAGCTCTACCTAAAGATTCTGGAAGTTATTGTATTGACATCAATGGAATGTGGGGGTCTTCTGGTACTCAAAAGGGCAAAGTATTCCCAGAACTCAAGCTTACTAATCTACCATATCACAAAATGAAGAGTTATGGAAGTTGGTTCACAGAAGCTCATCATATCAACATAACATTTAAGAATTTTCCATCAGGGACAAGGCAGAATTGTGCTTCCTCCACTACAAAGCTTCAGAGAGTTATCGGCTTGAATCCTTCTGCTTCAGATTTTGCAGCAGTAAATAGGTACACAGATTCAATTTTTAACAATGTTCACAATGATGCTGTTGCTTATTTCCCTGGCTCAAATCCTGCTTGGGCGATTCTGAAAGCTTGTGGATCCTTCCCATGTACTGGAATTGAGAATGCTGTTTATAAATTCGAAGGAACTACCTTTACTGGAACTAACAAGCCATCCTACTCAGATTCTGCCTTCCAGATCATTCCTGATAATTCTGAGGCAGCTGACCACATTACAGGGTGCTCAAAACTTGCTGGATGGAATGGTTATCTCTGCAAAAATGAAAAGATAGCTCAATTACTAATGGAATCTATGGACGCAGACACTGAGGAAAGAACAATCTCACCAATCAACTACTTTGGAATTGATAGATCAACAGGGCTGAGAACTTCTTTTAACAATACCATGAATTCCTTTAAAGATCACTGCTGAGATGACCATTATGCTTGTCAGAAGAGGCTAAGTAGGTTCCCAGGGCTTATTGAATTGGATAAAAAGTACGAAGTCTATTTCAAAGGAACTACTCCAGGAAATACTCGATACGAGATTGAAGGGGCAAATGTTAACGATTATCTCATTGCAAGAATTGATTTCTCACAATCAGTCTTATATGAAGTCTCTACTGCTATCAACAGAGGAGCTGAAACCCATATTGCTTCACAGTCCTACAATAGAACTCTTGGCAAACCTGGACCCCTTGACATTACAAAATGTGGAGATAGCAGATATGAACAAGGCGATTACATTTATGAGTTCGTCCTTAAGAGAAACTGTACAGTTTATCTCAGAGCACAAGATCATCTTGTAGGGCTTGTAAGACTCAAAATGTCTCTTGACCAGTTCTTCGAAGAAGACTTTGTTAACAAACTAGCTTTTGCTCTCAGTATTTCAACTGACCAAATTAAGATTGTCGGCATATCTGAGGGATCTGTGGTTATTAATTACCAGATTACTAGCACAAGTACCACAGACAAGAGAAAAAACTTAGTTGAAATGGCCCAAATCCTGGCTTCTCAGCACGCTGCTGGAACACTAGATTTAGGTGGTGAAATCCTTGATTTAATCAATGAAATAATCTCCTCGAACGGTTCCTCAATTACAACTGAGACAGATTCGTACAAAAAGAAGGAGATCCATGCTCTAGTGTATGCCATGATCTCCATCTCCGCTCTTGCTTTCATCATTGGAGTTGTCTACGGCCTCATCAAAATGATCAAGATGGGTAAGGTCTATAGAGAAGTTATTAATGAAGAGTCAGTCGTTGAAGGGAAAATGGATAAGGAAGGGATAGAAGAAGGTGGCAAGGTTAGAGTTTGGGCTGTGGAAGAGATTAAGGAGAAGTAATTATAAGGCTCAACTTGAGTTATTTCAATTTAGAGATGAGTTTAAGGGGTTTTGGGGTTTTGGGGTTTTGGGG
>CAMPGE010014416.1:0-13677 GCA_946863485.1 Moneuplotes crassus | reverse complement strand
CCCCAAAACCCCAAAACCCCAAAACCCCAAAACCCCGAGATAGTATTTTTATCTTGAATCTGATGTAAGTAAGTAAAATGGAAATTAATCATCAAGTTGGGTCAACAAAGCTACACCTCTCTTGATCCAATGTGCCTCAGGCTGATCTGAAGGTAGCTTGATGAGCATGACGAAATTGGTGGAGTGACCTGTGGTCGATAAAGTACCTCTCCTAGCACTAGTCTTGTAAACTGGACAACTGTAGTGAGGGAAGTTCTTCATTTCCTTAATTCTACTAGGATTCAACCAGATGATTGGACACTTATCGAAGAGAACTTTTGGTTTTGATTCCCCTAAAAGTCTAGTTTCATCGTCCCATCTGCATCCTTCCAAGTAAAGACCAATGATGTTGATACCATCAACTGGAGCAGGAGGATTATCTTCTTGAATAACTTCAAAATCAAAGTCAAGCTCATCAATTGGGATTCGGGTCTTTCTAGCATAATTCTGTTTGGCACCAGTTAAGAATCCTTGTGTAAAGTAGAATTTAGAAATATGGAACAATTTAGGAATTCCTTCATCTAGCCATTTTTGGAAGTAAGCTAATCTTTCTTTGGTATCTATAACATATCCTCCTAAAGGTTTCAAAGATGGGAAAGAGCTCTTCATCCATAGTTCTGGAACTTTACCATCAAAGATAGAGAGCATTGCAGTTTCAAGTTCTGCCGATAACAAGATCTCTCCAGCAATAGCCTTCTTAAGATCCGAAAGAGAGCTCCTGATGATTTTTATCAATCCATTAAATCTCTGAAGTTCCTGTGTAAGCACAGTGTTCATTGACTGTTTATAAGATACAGCATATTTCTCCTCAGCGGCTCTGATGTCATATTCCTCTGGGAAGTCAGAAAGGATCTTAGTAGCGACTTCAATAATTTTGCCTTCAACCGACACAGATTCCCCGCCTCCTTCACTGTTCTGTGTGCTCAGGATAGCTTCAAATGTCTGGTTTGTTTCGTTCCTATCCTTCGTAATGTCTGCATTGTCGTGGAGTCCAAATACTTCAGGTGTTGGAGCAACAGGCAGTGACCTGATATACTCAATGTAGGACTCATAATCGCCAATCTTTGGAGCATAGAAAATGCCTGAAGGACTCAGCTTGTAGTCGTCGTCAAATATCTTTTCAGTGTAGTAGTCGTCCAAGAGGCAGAGGATAAGTCTTCTATCTTTGTCATCAGTTACTCTTCCTCCATAGTTGCACTCTCCTGTCAAGTACTTGATGGCATCAAATGGAACTTTCTCTGGGTATTCGTTCAGGAACATTTGGACTTGCTTTACGCTGATTCTGAGATCAGATTCATTGAATTCGTAAGGAATGTTCCATCCAAGGGGTCCGAAGTTTCTTCTTTCCTGGATTACTCCATGGAAGAAGCACAGTCCAAATAGTAATTTCCTCCACTCCTTTGGCTTTTTGCAAGCCTCGAAGAAGTCCTTGTTTGAAATTGGGTCGATGTTGTATGATCCCAACAGATTCGCTTTGAGTCCTTTCGGTGGTTCATTAGTCATCTTAATACCATTCTGCAAGACAGCCACTGGGAAATCTTTAGATGGGTAGGATGTAAGCCAGAGTCTAAACTCTCTGTTGGTCTTCTTTGGGTCAGGAGAAAGCTCTTCACAAATCTTTTCGAGAGTCCCCATCCATGTGACTGCCAAGTGACAGTTCTGCAAGACGACCCAATGGCCATTTGCGACTCCTTCCTTGATGTGTCTTTGAGCAATTGGTCCTTGCCCTTGTCCAAGTGAGACAGCTGTCAACTGCTTCTTCTTCAAAGTAGCAAAGTTTTGCAAAGAATTCATTGGATCTGAACCTGGCGATAGCACAAAGATTAGTGGTGTCGTAGCAGTAGAGTCGCTGTAGATAGACTTCAAGTCAAATGGAGGTGGGTCAGTGAATTCTTGGCCAAGGTTATCTCTCACAAAGTTGTACACAGAAGGAATGACTTTATCTGGTCTCAAGCATCTGATCACAATCATTCTGTTAAATGGTGATAATTTCTCATGCCATCCCCCTGGAATCTCGAGTTCTTGCGGATTAGATGACTCATACAGTTCAGCGAATTGGTCAATGTTAGCTTCAAAATCTTCTTGGAATCCTTTGAAAGCTGGAAGCTTGCACATTCTCAATAGTTCTCCCCATGATCTCTGTTCGAGCCAGTCAGCTGGAGGTGGAGGAAGCTTTTCTCCGAGTGAGATACCTCCAGTTAAGAGGAATCTCCACTCCTCTTGGTCGAGCTCCTTAGCCATTTCCATAAGCTTAGCCTTGAGCAGGAATGAGAAAATGAGTTTATCTTTTTCGAACAAAGACCTGCAAATGTTTCTGTACAGAGAAATTAAGAACTCGTCGTTCAGGAACTTCAGCCTTTCCTCGATTTCATCACTCTGCTCAGAATTCTGAATGGCTGAAGTGAACAAGAAGATAAAGAATGCAAGGGAGTACTGGTACATCGGATCAATGTTGGCGAGATCCGAGATACAGAAGAACAGTCCAGAAGTCCTCAGAGCTACTGGCTCATACTCGAGCCTGGCTTCATCGATAGATTTCTCAGTGATTTCAGCCTCGGCTTGCTCTTTGGTGATTTTATCAGAAAGAACCTTGGCTTCAGACAAGACCTTGACTCCTTTAGAGTCAGCCAAGATGTTCTCTGAGTTCTGGAGAGTTCGTAGGATGGAGTTTTCAATCTCTTCTAACTGTTCTTTGTTTTTGGCGCCATTGATAACAAGTTTTTCTTTCTCCATTTCAAGGTCAGGCTTTTCCTTGGCCACCAGGATTCCGAGAAGCTGGTCGCTCAGACCTTCGTAGGTGATCATGAAGTTTAGCAGAGTCACCTTTGTTGAGGTTTCGGGCAGGTAATGAGGATTTCTAAGTTTTGTTGTAATGTAGAATTTGAAATCGGGTGAATACTCAATCGTACTATCCCCAAACCTAATGTTCCATGTCGATCCTTTCTTGAAAATCTGCTTCTGAAGCAGCGGCTCAATTGATGGATCAAGTTCTTCTCCGACATTTTCAAGCAAAACCGGTTTTCCGAATTGAATATATGTTTCAAGAGTTCTCATATAGTCAGAATCTGTGAATTTAATGATCTTGATTTCTCTTTCCCTTTCCATGTTAATAATCCATTTGTTTGCCTGACCCTGAGGATCGATGTATAGAGGCCATCTCCTTGCTTTTGACGTAATAATACCATTTTCAACCGAGAATTGATCTGAAGGGAGTCCGAAAATTGTCCAATTTCTGACGGCAGCGGGATCTCCTAACACAGAGTTGATGTTAAATTTTCCAGATGAAGGAATTTCTCTCTGTAAGCAATTAGCAACCCAGTCAGTTGTGAGTTCGCTTCTGTAAGCGCTGGTGAATGCTCCAAGATATGCAATCATCCCTGAAGATACAAGCACATCACCAGTCAAATTAGTATAAACTACCTTCAGGTTGGCTGCAGTTTCGGACCATCTCTTTTTCTCTCCTCCAAGCCCTCCGATCAGCTTCTGAGCTCTGTCTAATTTCTGAGTACAGTCTTCGACTTGGTTCTCAAGATCTTCCTTCTTTTGCTTAGTAAGGTTGAGGTCATCTTCGAGGAGCTGGACTTTATCCATAACTTCCTTGAGCTCTCTTTGCTTAACAGCGAGTTCTGCTTTGACGATGTCATTTTCTTTGGTAGCCTTTGCTAGGGCAGCCTGCTTTGGCTTCACAATCAGGTTGACATTATAGAACTCATTCATTGCGATGACCCAGTCAGCAAGGTTGGCAGCAATCGCTGATACTCCAGAGAGATGCTCTCTGTTAAACTTCGGATTCTTAATATACTTCTGGAGTGCATTGATAGTCTTTTCTTCGATCTTCTCTTTTTCGTAATCAACCAGACTTCTGAGGAAACCAATCTCATTCATCATTTTCTTGGAGGTATCCCAGTAATCATACACAGGCTTCTGAGTGTTAGGATCCAAGGTTTTCTTTGGGGCTCTCTTGTTGAGGATACATACAGCTTCGAGCACCATTCTTACATCTGCAGGTGGCTCAGGGAGTTTCTTAGCATAACTAATATCCTGGTTAGTAATACACTTCAGTGCTTTCTCAGCTTGCTGGAGAACTGGCATGGCTTTATTCAACTCGGTTTCGCAATCATCCTTAATAGCTGACACTTCGGCTGCAATTTTCTGGGCTTCAGCTTCTTCGACTCCGACCTTCTCAGCAATTTTGTCAGCCTCCCCTTTCTCTTTGGTGACAGTGATCATTTTCTGGTCAGTCTCCTCGGAAGTTGCAATAAGCTGGGGCTTGAGCTCCTCCAGGTATTTCTGCATTTCACTGACTTCTCCTCCGGTCTTGATCAGACAATCGAATCCGTTCTCGTATCTCTCTTTGAGTCCAAGGATCTCCTGCCTCTTGCTCTTCAGCAGCTCTTGGAAGGTATAAATCATTTCGAGGTACGAGGTCGGAGTCACATAGTAATGTCTCTTCAAGTTGTTCAAGAATGTCACCGATGATCTCACAGTTGACTCATGGAAATATTTCACCATGAGCGCGCACTGATCCCTGGTCGAAGGGTCCATCTCGATCTCCGACAGGAACTTCTTAGCCACTGAATCCAAAGCATCTGGCGGCCACTCAGAGAACCAATCGATGGTCGTACAGTTTACCAGTGATGGGAAGTTTCTGATTCTGTTTCTTAAAGCTTCTCCGATAGGAGAGAAACACAACACAATGTGCAAATTCTTTCTACATTTCTCAACGAAGAATGAGAACAGCTGAGCTGGAGTTCCATCAGGAGCTCTGTTTTCAGCTTTAGCAGCTGGCCTGACCAATTCACAGACGTCTGCCTTTTCATCTGATGGAAACAGGTTCGGAACTTCTCCAGTATTCAAGATATTATTAATATCTTCGAGGAACCCTTCTTCTTTAATTTGTGAATCAGTAAACAGGAATGTGGTTATCTCCCCTTTTCCTCCACAATCTCTGAGGATTTCTTTGATGTTTTCTCTCCATTCGTTCATTCCATATTGCTTCTTGATCTCGATTTGCTGAACTTGGAAGCCAGAGATCTTTGATGCGAGTCTGGTCAGAGATTGTCTTCCAGAACCTCCAACACCAACAAGTAAGGCATGAGAGCCTGGCTGCTTCAGGATTCTTGAAATTCTTATCAGATGCTCAACAGCAAACCTGAATAGCACTAAGTTCATCGGCTTGTCGGTCATCAAGTTATACTGGTCCAGAGCATCATTGCTTGAGGCAATGCAGGCTTCGATATCAAGGATTTCTTCATATGGTCTTTCTTGGATTCCGTATCCAACCATGAGGTCTCCAAACAGCAGACCTCTGATTTCGTCTAGCTTGTCTACTTTTCCATCTCCATCAATATCGAGATGTCTGAAAGTGGTGTCAAAACTAGCTGAGAAAGGAGCCCTGACTGTGTCCTTCACTGCTTCGAGCATCCACATTCTGTCGTCATCGTTGATGAGTCTGTCTCCGAAGACTCTCATGGTCTCGTGAGCCCAGAGTCTGATCACTGTGTCCACAGTGGTGCATTTGGCTTTCTCCACCATACAGATTCCATTGATCACTTTGGAGATATCTCTCAAGTTGAAGGTGTAATGTGACTTCGCAGGGGTGGGCTTTAGGTCTGCTTGGATATTAGTGTAGATCTTCATAGTTCCAGCAACAATTTTTTCGTCCATTCTGGCCACATCTTGGCTGAATCCTCTAGAGTCGAACCACCAAGCCAAGATTGTCTTGAAAATATAAGTTAGAACGTGGTCATCAACATCAGTAAAGGCGACAATGTTGAAATGTCTCTGCATTCTCGGAGTGATGAAAGTCTTACCTCCTCCTGGGGGTCCCATTGAACAGACTAGCATAGTGTCAATGATATTTCTAAAAGGGTGCTTATTATCAGCAAGGTCGAACCATCCTCCTTGATCGAGGAATTGTCTGAGGAGTTCAACAGGTGGCTGAGCCCCATAGAATTCTTTCTTTGGCATGTTCAGATCGTCAACATGAATAACACATTCCATTCCGAACCTCGGGCCGAAGTGGTCCTTTCTTCTTTTGTCTAGCTTTCCATCAATGATGCCTTGAGTCTGGACGGCTGAAGTCTGAGCTGAGAATCCGACTTCGATCGTAGTAAACTTGTCTTTATCGAGAACATTCTGGAGCACATTTTGGATATAGATAGACTTTCCAGTTCCTGTCGGGCCAACGAACAGAGTTGGGATCCGGTTCTTAACAAAGGTTTCGAGGAGCCAACTGTACTTCATCTTATCAGAAGTGGTTATGATGACAACTTGAGGAGATGCATCTCTAGGGATCTTCTGGTCTTTATCAATCAGTTCATTCCAGTTCTTCCACTTGTTCTCAGAAGGTAAGTAAATGTGGTCATAAATTGTTCCTCTATCTGGGAATACTATTTTCTTAAGTGGTTTGACCCCTGTGTCGAGGTCACCCAAGAGTAGCTTCTTGACACAGTCATTGCATGCCTTACGATATTCGGTTGTGACTGAAGCACAGACTGACCAGGTAATTGAGAACATGAATGCACCGTCAATGATAGTTATAATTTCCTTGGCTGGAAGCTCGAGCTTGCTCTTGTCATCTTCGAGGCTCTTGATGAGCACTCTGAGAATTCTGAGGCAACTTCTGACCAAATTCTGGTCTTGTGTGGGAGTAGTTTCATGAGCTTTGTATCTGACAAATTCTATGAGTGGAGGAATGAACCAGTTTACTAGATCTTCAATAGCTTTGATGACTTCTTCTCCGAATGCTTCAGGCAATTCTTGTAGCCATGATCTGAAAATTGGCTCCCATCCCATGAGTTCTGGCTCGAGGAAGATCATTCCACATCTTGATACAGTAGCTGGGGAAGCAACGTCCAAATCCATTGGCTCGAATATCAAGTTCATGTTTGGGCTCATCTGAATAATTTCGCCACTCATCAAACACAATTTCCTGTTGTCATCAAGGACAGTGTTCATGTTTTCGATCCAGATCGCATCGACAGGACCATCAAAGACGAGCCACTTTCTGATCTCGGCGTCAGGATTGTTGGCAAAGTTTCTGTACAGAACCGCCAGGACGCCATCACTCCAGTCATGAGAAATCTCATCGAAGTTACCATAGAGCTGGCCCATACTGACACTTTTTGGATTCAATACGGAAGTGATTGTCTTGTATTCATCCATCAAGCCTTGCTGGTTCAGAGAAGTAAGAGCATCAGCCAGAACATTAATGGCTGATGATTTTCCTGAGAATGGCCGCCCAACAATCATGAGCCCATGTCTGACACAAATAGTCTCATAAAGCTGTGTAACCTTGGTCATAAAGTAATCAATGGCTTGTAAGTTTTTCTTCTCACATTGCTCTTTAATAGCAGTGGTCAGATGCCCATAATCTGGGGTTGGCAGTTCAATTCCTGGAAACAGATCACTTGTGATACCTTTGAACAGAGGCACATCGTAAACAAGGAACTTAGCTAGATTGACATCATTGATAGCTCTGAGCAGAAGAATACTCTCATTCTCATCCATGTACTTTCGCTTCAATTGACCTGCTGCAGTCAGGACTGACTTTACAGCTCTCATTCCGTAATCATAATGCTTTTGACTTGACAACTGCTCCGAGCATAGCTTATAGGTTGTTACAATTTTTCCTGACAGAGGCTTGGCTTCAGTGAAACCGAAAGAATACAAAACAATTTCTGCAATCAGAGCATAATCAGGGACCATCATTGCCACTGTTCTGAACAAAGCCTTTAAATTGTCTGGCAATTCTGCTCGTCCGGCATAACCTGGGTTCATGGTAATAAAGCAGTTACAGGTGAACTTCAGTGGGATAATTGATCCTTCGAAGTCGAACTTCTCTTTGCGGAGGTCCACAGCTTTCTGAATGGCTTGCAGTTGCTGAGCAATAACTGACAGCACTTCCAGCTCAATTCTGTTGAACTCATCGAAGCAACTCCATGCTCCGCAAGAAGCAAGGCCTTTGAAGAATTTTCCCATTTGGAGGTAATCAAGACCATCCGAGCAGTTGAAGACCACGCACTGTCTAGCCAGGGCTTTTGATAAATCTTTAACAGTCTCTGTTTTTCCTGTTCCGGCTGGTCCTTCTGGGGCACCTCCGTAGTTCAAGTGGATTGCTCCTCATAATGTTCTGTAGCACCTATCTGTGAGGGGAGTAATAACCAGTCTTGGTGAGTTTCCTAGATATTCATAATTGTATTCAAGAACAGCATTGGTGATCTTGACCCAGCAGTCATTGTCCATCCAGTAGTACCGAAGCTGAGCAAGCCAGGAAAATTCATTCGGATCGTTAATGTTGTTCTCAATCAGGTCTTCCTCGATAACAGCCTTGTTGTGCACATCCAGTACAATCAGAGCTTCCAGAGTGCATCTTTGTAGTTTATCTATTTCTGTCCTGACAACTGCAACAGTATCGTGAAGCTGATCTGTCAAAGTCTTGAGGTAATCCTGCAGTCCTTGGACTCCGGCATTGTTCATCGCAGCTTCAGACTCTTCTGTCCAGTAAATCATTGATCCTGACAAGACAGCCTGGCCTTGCCAGTTTAGGATCCATTTGTCCCTTGGCTTTTGAGGATAGTCGTGGACTGAGTTTTCACAAACTTCTTTGACTGACTTAATCATGGTCTCTTCAACCTCAGAAAGCCATTGCTCAACACATCCTCTTGCCGCAATTGGGTCGATGATGTTTTTGAATGGGACATGTTCCTTCTCGCTTGAGTACATCCCGTGAATCTTTTTCTCTTCATCAAACTCAAGAGACGCAATACCTTCAAAACATTTCTTCAAGTGGGGCTGCACCTTGAGAGGCTCCTTGGTTTCTGAAAGAATTTCCAACAACTCATCGTTTGAGAGGAAGAAGAATCTTGGGAACAACTTTCTCTTCGATTCAAGGTACTCATTCAGACCTTTCTGGACTTGCTCAAGCTTCGCATTTGCTCAGTTTAAGATTTCTCCAAGCTCTTCAATGTCCATTACTGTTAGCGCAGCTGGATTTTCGTTGATCCTGACCATGAGGTTCTTCCAGGCTCTGTCAACTTCTTTGAAGTTCCTACCTTCGACAGGCATCTGCTTCATGATATCTTCAGAACTGAACACAGGAGCCAGATACAGCCAGATGCTTTGAACTTTGAGCCACACCTCCAAGTTATCTTGAGAGTTGAGCAGCTTCTTCTCCCACTCGAGGATCTCTGGGAGCATAAACTTAGCGTATGGAGACCCTTTCATCGTCTGCGTCTTCACGATATGGTCGTCAAGGAAAGTCTGGATTTCTTCAACGGCTTCTCCCTCCAAGATGAAGGAGTGTTTCCATTTCTTGCAGAGGTAGTTGACTTCTTGCCAGTCTGCTTTCATCGACCTCATCATGGTCTCGTTCTTGTATTCTTTGGAAGCTGTGTCAGCGGCTTCTTCAAGAGCATCCACAATTTCTTTCTCGGCTCCTGGGTTGGATGTCAGAGCAAAGTTGACGGTATTGTAGTTGATGTTGTCTTTGTTCTTGCTGACGTTGCCCAACAGTTCATGAATCTTGTTCCAGTGCCTATCCTTAAGTCCTTCTGTGCAGATAGCACCAATGATTGGAAGGAACTTTCGGAACTCCATCAGAGTCGTATGAACACTTGTAGCAACAGCTTTAGGGTTGTCTAGATGCTCCTTCTCAAAGCTATTCTTCAAGCCATTAGACAGCTGGAGCATTCTCTTATGATCCTTGGAGACTTCTTCTGGGTTGAGTCCAGCAAAGGGATTCTTTCTCCAGTCATCGAAAATATTATTTCTGCCTCTCAGCTACTAAGTTCCAGAGGGAATCGAATGGTTTCAGTTGAGTTTGAAGTTTAGTAACTTGGTCGAATTCTGTGATCTCAAATTCGAGAGTTTCTTCTTGCTTGTTGATATCAAGTCTTTCAGTTTCACAAAATGCGAGTCTGTTATTCAGAACCTCAATCTTTTCTGTATAAGTTTCAACTTGATCGAATTCTCTATATTCCTTGAAATCTTCAATATCCTTCTTTATTTCTTCAAGATTCTCAATAAATTTGATTCTCTGCTGCTTGACTTCTTGTTCTAGTTTAAGACGGGTGTCTTTTAGATCATTTTCCCATTTGTCAATATTTCTCTCAATATCTCTGGTACTAGAATATGCTTCAACAACTGGTTTGATTTCATCCTCAGAAGCTTTGTAAGATGGATACTCGTTAAGAGTCATGAGCCATTCTACAACCTTCATGTAATCATTTGTAATCTCATGTTTCTCAATATCTTTGTATTTCTCAAATTCTCTTTCGATCTCTACAAGTTTTGCTGGAGTCTTAATGTCTTCCTGGAAGGTGGTATTTTTAGCCCTGCAAGTGTTCTGGATGTTGTTACTTGTGAGAATAATATGTTTGGAGATATGATCAAGAGTTTTATTGATTAAGTCTTCACATCTGCTGATCAGCTCATTCTTCAGATCATTACAGTCAATCAAGAACATGTTCATTCTGATTTCAAATGGTAATTCTTCCTTAATTCTTTCAATAGTAGCTTTGTACTTATTAATCTCTTCAATGAAGGCATCCTTGTCTTGGTTCTTGGAGGCGAAGTCTTCAAGTCTAGCATCTTCCTTGAGGATGAAAATAAATTCATCATAAATACTGTAGCATTGCTCGACTACGTTAATGTTTTGTTCAATAATGTCTTCAATCTTGCTCTTAGCAATCTTGACAATCTCATCATCTTTTTGAACAGCCCACAGGTGCATCTTTTCAGCCTTTGAGATTGTGTTCTCTGGTCTTGGCAAGTTCTGAGACTGATTCACAATTTGCTCAACAATGTTGGTGAGATCCTTCTGAACATCATGAAGTCTGTTCTCAAAGGAAATGTTCTGACCACTGATCACTAATCTGAGTGTCAAGAAATTATCTTCAAATGGAGTATCTGGGTCATATTCTCTCTTGATGATCTCTTTTGGAGTTGGATAAGTACCTTTCCTGAATCTCTCAAAGAAATCTACATAAGAGTCGATACTCTTAGTGACAATATCTCTGACTTGGTTTGCCATGAGAGTTCCTACAGACTCAAAGAAAGTCTTTGTCTGTTCTCCATCCATACTCTCAAGTTCTTTTCTAAGAATATCAACAACCTTCTTATTCCACTCTGAAGAAAGTTTAGTCTTTAAATCAATGGCTTTATCATGTTGGGCCTTAGTGAAGGTTTCAAGACTGACTGGCTCTTTTCTTGGGCCTGGTAAGCTTACAAACAGAAGGTTCTCGTAGTCTTGCCAGAGACTCATCAAGCTAAGTGTAGCTTGGCTGCAAATGCAGAGATTTTCACTCATGAGCATCCTAGCCATCATTACATTCTGTTTCCATTCTTCTTCTGGCTCAATTCCAGTGTAATAGTTGTCTCCCCAATCAATTGGGCAGTTGAGTACTTGGTAGATTTCAAGTCTCTTCATTTCATTTTCATCTTTAAGGATGTAATCAAGGATGCTCTTCTTTACAGCATTATAGTAGTTCTCATTCATTTCTTTGAGCATTTCATCAACTAAAGAAGTCACTCTTGAAGGGTCAATAGCGTGAAGATCAGCAGGGATAAGCTCCAAAATGTGGTTGATCCAGTACACTCTGATGGGAGCAATTACATCCACTGGAATTTCTTCATCAATATATTGCATATATCTGATGTAAGAGTTCTTCCTAGCAATGATTCTTTCTTCGTCTTGTGAATCTGGCTTCATCAAAGACTCATATTCTTCAAGTTCGTCAGCAGGCTCAATGATTTCTTTGTCAGAGCTGAGGAATAGCTTTGATTTCCCGAAAATATTCTTGTATTTGATACTTCTGTGATCAATATCGATGTAGTATCCCTTCGAGGAAGGTGTGAAGTTAGTTCCAATTCTGTGGCTCACAGAAAGGTAGTGTCTCAGTGAAGAAATAGGAGCAGCCAAAGTTCTACTAAACGAGTCGATTACTGGCGGGAATCTAGACATAGCTCTTCCTGGCTTGCTAAAGTTATGAGACATCAATGAAGCAGCATCAGAAGCCATCATAGAGAACTCATGATCCTTTGCTTCTGGGTTATCTCCAGCACTAAGGAGAGTATTAATGATCTTTCCATCTCCTCTTGGCTTTTTGAATCTTCTTGTTGGCGATGATGTAATTCCAAGTGTTTTGCTCTTAAAAGAGCCACTGAATTGCCCACCTAGTTCTTGGCTATACCCTTTGCTTTCTTCATATCCACTTCCGTTTGAAGGATTGCCGAGTGGATCTAGTTTTCCTGGTTTTCCCTTTGGGAAAGTATTTTCATGTCCAAGATCCATCAAACCTTTAACGGTCTGATATCCATGCAAGGCTGATGGCTTATGAGGATTCATAGATGAATAGATAAGAGATCTATTGATAGAGCTGAATTTTCCTAATGCTCCAAGGTTGACTTCAATATTTCCACTCTCAGAAAGAAGTTCTCCAATCAACTGGAACATGTTGTTTAGCGATACTTGGACTGTCTGTTTATCTTTCCCTGAGATTTTAGCCATAGCGTTATAGTTAGGCTTAGCACTAGGCTTAGAAGCTGCATCTCTAGTCTTTCCTTCTTCCATAGCTTCATTCCACATCAGTCCGTATTGGCTCATGAAAGATTCTGATAGTTCAACTTCGATGATCTTGTTGTTTTTCATAGAGAATCCAATGGACCCTATTCAAATTCAAATTTAGAAAAAGGAAAATTTGGATACGTACCAAAATTATTGATATTGATTGCTCTTCCAAGCTCGATCTGGCTCTGGCACCACCTAGAAATTAGGAAGCAACAACTTACTTGACGAATGAACTCCAGACAACTTGATAAGTGGCTTGACTCACAACAGCATTGACTGTATTAGAGTCTCCCTGAAAATTTCTATATGGAGTTTAGATAGGCTCAAAGATAAAGAGTTCTAGAAACATAAAGAATTTAGAGAGTATATCAAGGAAAATTTCCTAGGATCTCTAGCTTGGGTTCGATTATTTGGAAGATTTAGGAAAAATTAAAATTTGGATACAAGTTCTTAACCCAAAGAATGAATTTACTTAAGTTATGCTAAGCCCTAAATTCTAGAAATAAGCTAATAAGTAGTAATTTGATATTTGTTGAGCTAAGCAAGTCCATTACCATTAAATAATCAATAGATAAGCCGCTTCACAAATTTCAAAAACAACAAGTGTCAGAAAAATGAAAGAATCCTGTTGGTTTAAAATAACTAAAATGCCCATCAAAGCTGTCAGAACTTGTTTATCAGAACTGTTAGAGTTCAAACCTCTCATAAGACAGCACAGGATTAGCTTGGGAAGGATCCTTTATTTGGCTCCTCCCAGGAACCTTGTTCATTTCAACCTAACTCCCAGGCCAATCCTCCCACCCCTTCTTCCCAAAGTCTTACCTCTCAACACATTCTGTACACAGACGCTCAACATCATAGTACTAAACCATCACTCCAAAACCCTTACCAAAATAGAACTTAAAGGATTCTTCTCCATTAAATAAGCAGGCTCCTTTTTATTTATAATAATATTTAAATTTATTTTCCTAAATAACCTATCTGCCGATTTAAATTTTATTCCTTCAATCTGAAGAGAGTAAAGGGGTTTTGGGGTTTTGGGGTTTTGGGGTTTTGGGGTTTTGGGG
>CAMPGE010013761.1:0-13785 GCA_946863485.1 Moneuplotes crassus | reverse complement strand
CCCCAAAACCCCAAAACCCCAAAACCCCTATATTTATGAATCAAATGGACCAAGAATATATTATTTAAGAAAATGGAACACAGCCGAAGAGTAAGAGACCTTAGTGTTGGGGTTCAGGAAGGGTGTTGGATTAGGGTATCTGTGGTTTAGTGGGGTTAGGTGGTGGCTATGAGGTAGAAGACACTGCTTTAGAGGTATAAATCGGATTCTAGCAATAGAATTCTCCAATTTAGTACATCTAATGGTAAAAGATTGGAAGATCTACTGACAAGAGATTTCTAACGATTAATTTTAGCAAAGCTTACTAGTTTCAACTGATCTTTTTCAAAAACAAAATGTTATTGAAGATATACAAGAAAACAATGAGGAGCAAGATGAATCTCAGTTTTTATATAAGATCCCTGAAGACCAAGTCTATATCAACGAAGAGGAAGATATGGTATTTCCCTTGAGCCAGAGTACAGTGGATGGAAATACTACTAGACCGCTAAGATGGATATGTTGTTCTAAGACCCTCTCAAATTTTAAAATAAGGAGAAGAACAGTGAGGTAACGTCTTAAATGTGCTAACCATAAGTTAATTAATTATTCTTCATATTAAATTTATTCGATTTCTATGAAATTTAAAAATCATGAATTAGATCCTATCAATTTTTATTTATAGATTTCTCCTGATGTTCAACATACTCATCTTGGTGATCGCATTCTTAGTGGTATCATTTATTGATGCAAGCAAGGAGTGGCCTTACAGAACTGGATATTTCGCAAATAAGCTGTCAAGTGACACTTTCCCTTCTTCCAGCGTTAATTCAATCAAGATAAACAACAGAGACTGTATTACTTACATCTTGGAAAATAAGGATTCAGATGAAATTCAAATTGATACAAGTTCTGAAAGATCTACAAATATCGACAACATTTTAGAAGGCTCTGAGCTTTCCATAAAGGTACATTCAGAGCATCCATACCTACAATGATATACTAAGATAAAGATCCCTGGAGGCAAATCTTTATCAGCAATAGCTATTGAGTTTTCTTCTAAATCTAGTGAAAATATCCTCCTGTATGATTATAAAGATAACAGCATTTGGTCATCTCCACTTGTAATAAATGATCTATCTATCGCTATTGATGACTCCAACCCGAATATCTTCTTCAAGAATGAGCATGAAATCACGAACATGAGGGTTACAGGAGCTTATTGAGTCTGAGACTTTCAGAAACTCAAAATTAAAACAATGGATTTTCAAGTTGTCTTTGGAAGTTTAAATATTCTTCAAAATAAAATTTATTCAGAGAACAAAATTACAGTCAAAACTCCCCATGGAACCCACTGTGTTGCTGGACAAACAATCAATACAGTTGACACTTCTTGTCCTAATCAAGCTACAAGAGACGAAGGAATCAACAGCACCATTATCGATACATCCACTTACTGTCAGTCAGAACTCTATGTATGCTCTAATTCTTCATCTTCTTGTCCGTCATCGGGAACTCCGATTTCTTCTGGCCAGGGAAACTTCAAATTGAGCCTAGATGATGGTCCAATCCAATTTCTCATAGACTCTTCTCCAACCCCTGCTAGCTCAACGTATGCTCCTAAATTTGACACTTTTGCAGTCACCTCCCAGAACAGATTACTTGAGAACAGAGAGGAATTCAGTGGAAATCCAAAAGACCCAAGAATGTACATATATGAAATAATGAGCCCTAATCTTGCTCAAACCTGGGTTCATATTTTCTTAAAACAATATCTGCAGGCTAGAGTATGGTTGATCTCTATTCTTTCTTTGAATTTCTTGACTCCTACCACATTCAAATATTCTCTGATTCACATCCCTAATGCTACATGTCCAAATGCTGCTTCAGGTTCGATAGTGTCAAGCACTCGTATCTCATCCCAACTGAAACTTCGGAGCTTTATTGAAGGAAAACATGTGATAGCAGAGAGAGCTTCAGATAACTACTATTCATACGATATTACCTCTGATAATAGGTTCGAGAAAGAAAAAATTTCATTCCTTGATGGTAATATCTTCATAGGGATCTGTCTGGCCATGATGTTAGTTGCAACTATCTTCCTTGTCATACTTGTCTTCTTAATGGTAGCCAAACTTAAGACTGGACTTGAGAAGAGATATCACAAACAGTTACAGAGAGCAAGAACTTTCTCTAAAGCCAAACAAAGCCATGCAAATGATGGATATAACTTTAAAGTAAAAGAGAATACTGACAAGAGGATGAGGAAGCCTACTAAAGTGCTTAGGATAGGCTGCTTCAGTAGTGATATAATTGAGAGATATGAAATCAGAGATGATTCATTCGAAGAGACTATTAGACAGAGAATTGAAGCTGAACAAATGATCCAACTATCCTTTTTCAAAGCACTCAATTTGGAGGTTGATGGCTACTTTAGAAAGAGGAGAAATTCCTTCAAAGATTTTCTCAATTATATCGAACCTGATGAGCAATATTTTAATGACAAAAAGGAAAATAATCCGGAAGATATCAAGTCAGTATCAGTCAGATTAGATTTCCTCCACTCACATTACCTTGATTTTTGCACTAGGCATGGGCTAAAAGAGAGAATTATATCTGAAGAGAAAGCAGTCCTTGACTATTTTGATCTTAAAATTCAAGCGATAAAATCTTCTGCTACATCAGCATACACCAAGATCAGATGGAAGACTTTCTTTGAGAAAGAAAAGCATGAACAGACTAAGAAAATCAAGGGAGATACTGTCCAGAGCGTCAGTGAGCTAAATGCTAGAAGAACTTTCATAAATTTCAACTGTGTAGCTAGTAGACTCGACTCAGATTATATATTGCAAGAAGATCTGATCGAGAGATACAAAGAGTATTGCCAAGAAAATAAGATTGACCCCGTTTCTGCTGGAAGTATTCTGACTTGACAAGAACTGCTTGATTTTGGTGCAGTCCATAAAGAAGATTTTAAGGTTCCTCACATGATTGGGATCACAAAAGTTCCAATTGATATACTCAAGATGAACATTCGAAACTCTTCAGATCACAAAGATACTAATTTCCTTCCTGGGTTCATTAGAAGGAAAGAAAGACATACTTCTATCTTTGATATTCCGATTCGTGGTGGAGGAGTTTATAGTATCTTCAAAGGAAATTCTTCAAGAGCGAGTCTTGGAAGAAACTTGTTCCAAGTAATATTCTCTTTGGCATTCTTATTTGGAGTTCCACTAACATTTCTATTTTGTGTAATCTGGTCTCTACAACAGTTTAACAAGATTGAGAGTGATATTTATGCACCTAATTTTGATATCATCGATATATTCTATGCAAGTTCAACAGACAATTGGTTCGATCACTTAGGATTGTACTGGGTATTCTACTTATTCCTCTCTCTTGGAATACTTTTTATTGTCACTGGTCTAGCTGAGATGATCTGCTTTATTGCTACAGATGGGTCAGACACTGGAAGATATCCAGTTATTAAGACTATTCCAAGATGGATAATCTCGACACTATTCTGGATAATGCTTTGCCTCTATATTGGAATTTACGTGGCATACTATGGAGTTATCTTGCTATGGTGCATCCTAGGAGCTATCTTGAGCCCTCAAAAATTTCTACCATTAGCATCAGGTGCAGGTGTCATCATTGGCTGTGTTGTCTTCTTCTACACAACTATAAATAAGATAAACAACATTCTTGATGACATAGTTACAAAAGTTATTGAAGAGCAGCTCCAGATTACACTTGTTAACAGTCTTAACAATAATGAAAGAATTTCAAAAATTGTAGATACTGTAGATGATCTTCCTCAAGCAACCTTTAATACTGCAGTAAATGTATTTTTGTCAATTAATAACCTTGAAAAGGTGGATAGAGAAGTCACTGACAAAATCCTTACTGGCAATGTAAGAGCGCTAGCAAGTGTTCTCCAAACAAGCTTTATGATACCGTCAGAAATCTCCCAAGGAATTATTGGAATGCTCCTTAACGATCCTCTCCTAATTATTAACTCTGTACAAACATATGCAATTAAAAATGGGATAAAAGAGACATACTTTGTTGATCTTGCAGATTTCCTGTACTACACTACCAATACTAAGATTAAGAATCGGAAGGAAACTGCTAAGAAAATAGCTCAAATTTCAAAGAAGATTCTAAAGAAAATATCACCTTCATTTGATTGCGATGTCATTGATATTATTATAAAGATTGCCTTTGAGAATGATCTCACTCCTTTCAAAGAGATCCTAGAGGCAGAAAATCTTCCTGTAGAGATCCTCTACATTTGAATTGGAGTCAGTAACAAAGACAAAATTGAAATACAAGAAAATATTCTGAAACTTGCGAAAAGATTTTTCCCTAAAAGATTGTATAAGCTGTATTACGGACTTAACAAACTTGCTATAAAGAACATATATGGCAAGAATGACTTTATTGAAAAGGCGTTATCTATATCCCCCTGCATCTCCATTGAGCTCATCTTTGCTTTATTCAGTCAAAATGAAGAGACTGCGAGGTATGCAATGCTCAAAGGAATAGATAAATTCTGTAAAGTACAGGGATATAACATTGATACTCAGATGCTCAAAAACCTATACCTTGGCTTAAGTGCCATCATTAGCTCTGATAAGGTAGATCTGCACTCGCTTGCAGTAAACTCTACCTACAACTTTCCTCTCAATGAAGTAGGCTTGCTTTATAGGGCTTCTCAAGGGGATAGAGCAGCTATCACTTTTATCTGTGATCATTTAAGAATTGGAGAGAATAGCAACATTCTTCGTGAAATTGCTGGAATATTCTGAGGTGAAGAAATTAATCTTAAGGAAATATGTGCAAAGCTAAGCCTCCCATTAAAGCCAGGTATAGCCTAAATTATAACAAATATAGTGAACCAGTTCATGATCCTTGCTCTTTCCTGTAATGATCTTATTTCAAGACTCTCAAATATGGATACTGAAAACATAGCCTACTTTTATACCCAAACAAAGCAGATAAAAGACTCAATTGTAATACTTGGTGATCTTCTGAGTGGTTATCAACAAATATTATATGCCATGGATATGATAAAGGGTATGTATTATATCAAGATCAACCTCATCAGTTGAATAGTTTAAGTCTTTTATTCTCCAGCTTGAATTAATGCTTAGCTAACTCATACTTTAGTTAAATTCAACAGAATAGAAACAAAGATAGGTGATATTGTCCACAGAATCAATAAAATACGCAAGGAAGAATTCGAAATGAGCATGTCTTATTATGTAACCCTTCAACTTATACATAGAAAATTGAACAACTTATTGAAGAAATCAGAGAACTTGTTGATATGTTCACCAATATCTTTTTAGACAAGATAACCGCAAGTAGCACAATAATATCAGATTTTTCTGCTGATAATATAAAGAAAGATTATTTACTCTCTTTAGTAAATGTCGCAATGTTCATATCAAATTGCAATGATAAAGAACTGATGTTCAAGTCCCTGAAGACTGATACTTACAATAACTCAATAAAAATTATTTCTTATGTCATTGGGGTCGATCCTGACAAGCTTCACTTCATTGTGGATCTTTTTACAAGAGAGCCTTCTCAAATCTTTAGATTTGAAGATAAAATTCCTTCGATCAATCCTAGCAAACTTAAAATAAACGGTAATATTTCTAAAGCTAGGCTCAACATGATATCAGAAGTGTTTAGTATTCCAATCGAAACAGTCAGAAAAATGGGTGCTCTATGGGCTTATTCCCAAACAATGATAAATACTACCACTTACAAGACAGTTTTTAACGGAGTGAAAGAGAGCTTCATCACAATTATGGGCAAGGACATCCTCAAAGTAGATACTGGATTTCTTCAATTGATCCTTAACATGAAAACATCCTTCGATAGTGGAGAAGCAAGTGACTACTTCTTGTCTAGTATGAGAGACTTTCTCTCAACGTTAATAGACAAGACATCTTCCGTCTTCCTTGATCAAGAAAAGTTCAACGAATTGAATATAAATCTCGATACAATATGGCAATGGGATACCCTCGTTGGAAAGTCTTTCCTTAGTTCATATAAAAAGGAATTGGAAAACAGCTCTGAAGAAGTTCAGAAGATTATGAATTCTCAAGTCAATCTGCCAAAGAAGGATCTTAAGAACATTTTTGATATATTAAAGAGGTTCACAAGAGTAATTATTACAAAAGACTTATCTTCCATAAGCAAAGGTATTAACTCAAAGCCGATTCAAATGTTATTCCAGGACATCACTCCATTGTTTGATGAGAAGTATATCGACTGAATCCTAACCTTGAACATGATATATTCTTACTCTAATAAACTTAGAACGAGGAAGTATAGAAGCATCAGAAGGATATTTATTCCTGCTATCCTTCTATTCAACAAGAACGTTCTGAAAGAGGCGTTTATGAAGTTGCCTCCCAGAAACTCCCTGTTCAAGAACTTGACAGCAAAGTTGAAGAAACTTGTCAAAAAGCCTGAAGTATTGAATGAGCTTGAAGTATCAATGGAAAATATGTACCAGTGCCTCTTTGAAGCTGGCTTCTTTGATAGACTTTGTGCTAAGCTATTCAAAAAGGACAAAGAAAGTTTCCTTATAGATATTGACCACAAAAGACTTATTAGATTGTGGCTACATCTTAGCAGTGATTATCAAAGCAGAGATAAAATTATTAATAATTTCCTTAAGCTAGGGGAACTTGGCACAAAAGATGACCTCAAAGTATTTTTCTCCCTTGTTAGAAACGATAGCACTTATGAGAAATTGCTACAGAAGTTCTTTAAAGATATAGGAATGCCTTCAAAATTAGGACTAAATCTCCTCAGAGTTCTTGATGTTGAGAATGTTAATATTTGATATAAAGCTGCATTTAACCTCCTAGATAATGAATGTACTAGTCCTCAATCAATTGCTGCCTTTATTTCTTGTTTCAAAGGAGATATTTCCAATATACAAATATTGTCTGATCAACTAGACTTGGATTCACATTTCGCATCAATAGTGTTTCCTCTGGCTATGAAGAACACAAAAGTTGACTATAAGTTACTGTGTAAGAAATTGAGTACTGATAGAATTACCCTCGTAACATTAATCAGCAAGATTGCATGCGGGGAGACAGACCTATTATTGAGACTGACAGACAGCAGCAATACTTTTGACGAATCTCGTTTCTTAGTAAACCAAGAGAAATTACAGCTAATAAATGCAGTGTTAGTTTTAATTAAACAAGTTGTTAACAGTAGAAAAAGTCAGAGCAAGCTTAACTTAAAAGCAGTCTTAAATAGTTGCTCAGTAATCTCTTCTACAATTGAAAACAATCTTCTCTATTACAAACAAAAAAGAAAGATTTTCCAAGCCGAAGAAGATCAGTTTGGTGATGAGGGCAATTTATTCAGAAACATCATAAATGAAACAGTGGCTAATGAAGGAGGAGAAGAGGAGCTTAACACCAAAAATCTTGAAATTCCTGGAAAGACTGCAAAAGTTAGCCCTACAGAAGAAAACAAAGAGGATCATCAGACATTTCATGCAGACTCAGAGACAAATCTCCTCCATCGTGATCTGCATGATGATTCTCCTCTACAAGAGCCTGAACAAAAAGAAGATTCTAAAAAAAAATCAAAACTTAATTTCTCAAAGCTAGTCGAAAGATTAGTATTATTTAGTCTGGGTGATACCTTTGCTGCAGAAGAAATCCTTGAGACTTTAAAAAGTAAGCATAAATAATCCTAACCTTCAGGTCATTACAAAAGAAAGAGAAAATACAAAACTGATTTTATCTATACTATTGAAGACCTCAAAAAGTTCCCAGAGATGATGATAGAAAGAAAAAGGAGAAAAATGGTTAAGGAAGTATGGTCCCTTAACAACAAAAATGATCAGAAAGTCACATTGAAATCAATAGTTAAGAAGAAAATAGAGAGAGACCAAGAAACACAGCCCGTCCCTCTTGGTTCTGCTCAAAGGATAAACTCATATGTTAGAATGATAAACAAAGATAAGGTCTATCAATACTTGTGATACATCTGGAATCAAGAAACGAAGAATCTGTTAAATCAAAACTCTACAGAAAAGACTGAGCCAGCAGATGAGCTTCAAGATGAGACATTGAAAGTCATTCGTGAAAACAATCTCACTGCTTTACATTGACCATTTGTTTCTTACGGATATCAACCCAAAGATCAACCTTATTATGAATGAGAGATTAAAGATTCTGAAACTCCAATCGATTTATGCTTACTATGTGCTCATAAATGACAGCATGGAGTTATCACGAAAATGGTTCCTAAGAAAGGTCCCAGTGTATGAAAGTGTGGGCAAACAAATGAGATCAGAGCTAAGGTAATATTATATGTCTCAGAAACTAACTTATTGTAGCTTAAAAGCAGCATAATCCTAACAAAAATTACTCCATTCAAAAGTCCTTTGAACAAGTGAAGATGTGATCAATTCACAGAGATCCCAGATCCAGAACAAAGAATAGAGCAAGATATGGAAGATGATATCGACGAGCAAGATAACATTGAAGAAAGTAAGCATTCACCCCAATTCTTCATGACCAATTTCTTATTATTATAACTGAAATATTGCATAGATATTGACGAAGGAGACTTATCAGGCTTAGCTGGAGGTAATAATGACAAATCCAACTTCAAACGAGACGTGGTGACTGAAAAAGAGAAACCTTTAGATAAAACTCCAAAGTCGAAGAAAGGTAACTCTGATGCATAATCTTTAGAACTTAAAGGTTTCTTAATCAACTTCAAAGAACTTTCCAAAAGGCTAGTTGCTACCATGGACAATGGCAATTCTCAATTTTACAGAGAAAGGTCTACCCCTAAAGAAGAAACCAAAATTCCAGTTGGCGCCATCAGCTCAGATGAGCACGAAGGTGGTTCTGGGGAAGATGAATTAGATGAGCCTATTGCAGAGACTATCAGAGATCCAAGAGATAGAAGTGCTAGGTCAAACAATAATCTTAATGATGAGCAGGAAGAATCAAAGGAGCTAAGTCGAAGTTACTCTGTGCCTAGACCAATTAGCTCTAGTCCTCAGGATAGAGAAGAGTCGCCAGAACACTCTTCTGAAGAAGGTTTAGCTCGTGAGCAAAAATCTAGCTTTAAAGGATTGTTCGGTCTCCCTAGTACTTTCCAGCAGAAAGAAGCTCCTTTAAAGCAAAAGAAAGATGAATCAAAGCTTCCTCCAATCTTTCCCTCAAGAGAGAGGTTTATGACAGAGCCTACTGTAGAGTATGATCTTTCTGACTTAAGGAAAGAAGTTCAAATTGTCATTCTCAAAGGAACTAAAGAAAAAACAACTGAGACAAATATTAATGTATTTTTAGATAAAAACGAGGAAGAAGAACTTATATGCATTAACAAAGATACTAAAATTATTGATAAAAAAGCAACCGAGCAGGTCCAAGAGGATCAAAGAGAACTTTCAAAGCTTCAATTCTTAGAAAAATATGGCAAAGAATCACAGTTGGTTGTCTACAAGGATGAAAGGAAGAAGTTGAAACCAATAAGAAATCATTTCTCCTCCACTTCATTTGGGCGAAACCCGAATGCACCGATCGATAGAATCCCATCTGAGTCTACAGAGCCAATGCAGCCAACTACTGGAGGAAGAGTCTTTCTAAATTTATTCAACCGAAATGAAGATAAATCAGAGGATCAAGAATCGTCAGAGGAAGAACCTCAGAAAATTGAAAGAATTGACAGTTCAATCAAGAATCCTTATTTTAATAAAACGTCTAAATCTTCTGAAAGTAAGTTGTTGTTACCTCTATTTCTCAGTTTAAAATAAGGTTTCCTCTAGAGTAGCCATAAAATCTTTGAATTTATCATATCTCTACTTACTTTGCTAAACTTGTAATCTAATCTTGTAACCAAACATTATATAGACACTGCAGGAAGGATATTAAAAGGATTTATTGGAAACCAAGAACTATCATCATCATCTTCGGAAGATAGCTCTGAAACAGAAACAGCGACTATTGATAACCTTGGGTCTACTGGAACTAAATCCAAATTTGAACTGTAATTTCTCTGAGTTTCAAAAATGTCAATATATAAAAATCTCTCAGCTATGATACTTTATTAAGCTCTAAACTGTTTCAAAGTGTATCTTTAATTCTTAAAAATTAGCTAAACTAATAATATTTTTAGAGAACCAAAAACTAAATAAAGTCAGCCTAAAATTTGATGATGACAAAGACAATATTTCAAATGAATCTATAGATGAGCAAGAGATGGATATTATTGATAGATTCCTCAAAGACCTTATTGATGCTCATCGCTTGCCAGGTGATATTTCAACTCAAGACCTTTACGTATTTGATGAAAGCCAGGATAAGGTAACTCATCTTTTCGAACTTCTCTGTCAAGGAGAACTATCACCTGGTCTTATAAAATTTCTGACAGTCAAGAAAACAGAAGATTCAGACTTATTTTACTGAGAGAACCCCGCAGAAAGTACTGATGACTCTAAAAGTTACAGTTTGATTCTGTCAATTCTATCATTAGTTGATGGAGACTACACTAACTTCTACAGGCATTGCGACATGTTAGTCAATACAATTTCAAATCAGCCTGACAGGAAAAATGATAAGAGGAAAGAAATAGCTTTAACTGTTATGGCACTTATCCACGGAATCCCATTTGAGCCTGACCTAAAAATCGAACAGGATATTGATCAATTGCTCTTGGATTACTTCTCTAAGTTATTTAAAACCAAAGCTGAGACTGCCATTGATCTCCATACACTTTTATCAAGGAACCAGTACGAGCTGTATCAATTTTTCAAAGACATGTCTGACTTTGATCCTAATCTTGAATACGACAAAAATATAATTCATCTGAGAAAGAAAATGTACAGAATGATTTACTTCAAGTTCAACTTTGATCAGGAGTCATTTGAATGGTTCAAGACTCTAAGTTGTCTAATCCTAGGAGACATAGAAAGAATCGAATTCATTGCTGGGGAGTTTGACCTCTCCCCCGCTTCAATGGATCTCCTCAAAGCGATCACAACACTTAAAATAGAAGAAATGGGTCCTTTATTTAATTTGATTCAGAAAAGAGTAAGTGCAGTTATTCAAATATAGACCAAAAACGAAATCAGTGTTGAAATTCAAAAAATGTATACAAATATCCTCAGGTCTGATATTGGAGCTACTTTCATGTTGATGTTTGGCGATAAAAATTCTTCTGAGAAAATCTTTAAGAAACTTTCAAGCTACACAAAGATATTTGAGATGATTATTAGTACGACACATTGCTCACAGGAAGAAATCGCTAGTGTTCTCGGCATCAGTAATATCTCTCCTTAAGTTGTAGGTAAAAAGCTCAAAAAAGCAAAAGTACTGCTTCTCTCAAAAGGTAAATTACCCATAATTTTGTAGATTTCCTCAAAAATTTAATGCAATTGATGAAAGGAGAGCTTGCATATGGGAAAATCAGAAAGGTTATGTACTCTCTTTTAGACCTTGCTGGTCAGGAAAAACTAGCTAAATTTATTCAAACCCACAACCAACGTAATTCTTTGGATTAATATGTAGATGTAAAACTGTATGATAGCCTTGGAGGTGCACTAAATGGCAATATTCACGACTTCGGATATCTTTGAGACTTCTTATTCTCAGGAGGCAGATCCTGGATCTGTTCATTCCTGACTGCAATGGCATCTAAAAGCTCAATCTTCTGCTTTAAAGAGAGCAACCTTGCATTGGAGCATACAAAAGAAATTATAGATATACATGTAAAAGCTCTTTTCCAAGGAATGCTAGGAATAGATTTTGGAGAAATTGCGAACAAAGAGATTGTAGAAGTCTTCAGCTATATTTTTGTAGCAACTCTTTGCAGGAAGAACAATGATATTACTGGGATGATCAATATTATTCAAAAGATTATAGACCTTGGAATTATTGACTCAAATCTACTCAAGACTTTAAAGAACATTATTGAAGGGAATGTAATTGATGAGATAGGTGATATGATCAAGCTCTGAATTCCAAGAATTAAGAAGGAAGTCAGCAGAATTGAAGGAATTAACCCTAGTGATTTAAAGACACTTGATTTCTTAAGAAATCATGATCTTTATGTAATAATCAATACAGAGACATTGAAGCCAGAGTTATTAGTTTCTAATCAATACAAGAAAAAGAACCTCCCTGCAGTAGTGAAACTAGAAGACTCTGATGTTGTTTTATCAAACGCTTCCCTAATTTTTGAATACCTATTAAACATCTCTCTTCGGAAGCCCCTTTCTATTATGAATTTCACTTCTAAAATCTTGTTGCCAATGTTCCACAACAATCCTACCTTAAAAATAGCATCTGCTTGCTTCCAAACTATCATGAACAAAAGACCATTCACAACTAAAGAAATTATGAATCTCGGCAAGATCATTAGCCAAGCTTTCATTAAGATGAAGCAGGGAGATCAGAAACTAAATCAATTAGGAAACTTTTTGAACATAGCAGGAGATTCTGCATCAAACCTTAAACGCCAATTTAATGCAACAGCAATGGTAAGTTATATCAGTCATTAAGCTACTTTGATTAACCCTCTGCTGTGCTACTTTCACGTTTAAAAATCTGAGATGGAAATAACCAATTATATAGAAACAACTTGGAGGAATCACAATGAAATACCAAGATGTTGAGAAAATGTACGATCCTAATTGATTCACCCTCCTTTGTCTTTTGATGGAATTCATCGACCCTGACATTCAAATTAAAAGGATCAGTGAGATATTAGTGGAAATTGCAGAAATTATTTCTAAAATAATAGAAGATAAGACTGGTTCTACTCCTGAAGCCATCCCCATGATGATTAATATAATGAAGTTCATTTATGCGCTGAGCAAGAAAGAGTTCTCTGCTATCCCTGAAATTGGGAGTTCTCTAGTAGATTCTAATTCTAATATGCAGAAAATAATTTCTGAGTTCTTTGGGATCCTAAGGAAGTACAAAAGTAATATATTCACATCAGAGCGTTATAATACTCCTGAAGTATCTTCATTTGTCGAAGACTCATTCTTCTTTGCTCAGAGACAGCTAAAAGATCCAAACTTTAGTGTTAAAGGTAGCCTAACAGCAGTTTCGACTCAAGGTGCTAAGATGGTAAAAGAAGTAGCAGATGATGTTAAAGAAAATGTTAAAGAAAAAGCTACAGAGTTAGCTGATTATGTCAAAAACTCCTCGACTAGTTATATCAAAGAAGTTATGTACAAAGATCTCTTCAAAATGTTTGACCTTGATCAAAGTGGAAATCTTTGCTTCGCTGAGTTCCAAGACTTATCGAAATACATGGGGATCCAGATGGATAACGAACGTGCATTAAAGATGTTTTCCATTGCAGATAAAGACAAAAATAATTCAATTACTTTAGACGAATTCCCTGTTGTGATGGGTCTTTTAACAGAACAGATTGCTATAGATACACTCAAGAACTTAGACTTAACCTCAAGAGATCTAATACTGTTTGCAGTGCTGACCTTGAGCTATTTGGTTCTTGCTCTTTTGTTCATCTTCTTTGGGATATTCACCTTCAGTAGAGCAGATGGCTTCAATGCTGTCATTAACTCCATTATGCCTCTTATCGCTGGTGCAATAGCAGCATTAAGGAGTCTTAACCTGAAAGAAAGAGTTGATTCGGTCAAAGAATACATAGAAGACTTTATTAGAAAAATGAGAAGAATCTAAACAGATTATTTTACCACAATTATAATATCCAATAAATCTCTGCTAGCTTGGGGTTTTGGGGTTTTGGGGTTTTGGGGTTTTGGGG
>CAMPGE010013092.1:0-13841 GCA_946863485.1 Moneuplotes crassus | reverse complement strand
CCCCAAAACCCCAAAACCCCAAAACCCCTATAAAGAAATTTTGTATTGATTAATCATAATATGGGAAACAAAATCCTAACTGAGAGCGCGGGGAATGGCCTCGACAATCTTAGCATCAAGATGATGAACGCAGACCAATTTTTCTGCAAGCAGACATATTCTAAATTCGCAAAAAACCTAGTGTACGATATAGGTAAGATTTAGGAATTAAATTTTGGTTTAGAGCAGAATAAAGAAAAGATTAAAAATATGTTTGAGAGTTTTGATAAGGAGAACCAGAAGTATTCGGATAACCAGAAAGGAGACGACCCGCTTGAGGATCTTGAGGTCAATGAAATCCTCATGACTGGGTTTTATAAGCCGGACATGAGTCTTCATGAAATCAAAAACCCAAGTAAGCATCTTAATGTTATTTTTTTGTGTAAATTAGATTCTTCAAGATATTATTTGACTGTTTCAGTAGTTACAGCTCAAATTTTAAGATTTTCCTGATGAAAGATATTTTAATTATCATAGGGTTTGAGAAATCATACCAGAGCCCACCCATTGAGAAGATTAACGAGAACCTTCTGCTTAGTAGAAAATACGGTAAACTTTACAAGCTGTATTGGGTAAGGATCTCAACTTTAATTTTTAGTTTATGAGAGAACTTTCCAAAATTGATACAAATGTCAAAGAAGATTTTATCAAAGATCTCAAAGGAATTAGAAACAGAAGTGAAGGTAAGCAAGTTTTCTTACTTATAGACCCTAAGAAGAAGAACCTCTCTTGAGTCAATCCGACTATGAGTATTGATTTGCTGAAAATCCTTGAGAAAAACTGTTTCGAATCCCTTGAAGAAGTAGTGCAGAACCTTTATGTCTCCTTCAGAGAAGTGCAGAAAGTGGATCTTCTTCCTTCAAATGAAGATTTTTATTACAGAGAGGAGATTCTCAATTCTTACAGAGATTTCCTTCTAGAGATCTTTCAGTCTGAAAAGGCGAGCACTAAGCTTAAAGAGCTTATCCTTAGAGTTATCCTAGTTATTGCTGATCTTAGATCTTCAGGAGAGGACTACCTGATCGTCTATAACATCTTATGCTCGGAAAGCCTTAGCTTTGATGTAGAAAAGGAGATCTTCATGAACAAGTATTTCAGCAAAAATCTGACAATTTCTGACAAAAATAAAGCCAAGTTTGAATTAAACAATAATAGTTCTGATGCCTTCAAGTTCTTTTTGAAGCACGAGGAATGCAAAATAACACCTAGGTAAGAAAGCATTCATGACTGATCACTTATCAATTGGAGTCACGAACTTAAACTACCAATAATGGATCAGTCATATCCTGAGTTTTGAAAAATCTGACATTTAAGAAATGCTTAATATTGAGTGTTTTATCCAAAATATGAGAAATAGGTTTCAACATATATTCCTGGAGAATCGGAATTTACGCCTCATTTGCTTGTTAATATGAGAGTATTATTATTTCCGTATACTCTCTGTTCTATACCATCTGTTATCATCATATTTTTTAGCTATCAGCGCCTACACTGTAATTTCTTCAGCTTAGAAATTATTTTAACCCTCACAGAAAATAGAAATATTAAAAATTTCTTGTTTGAATTAGCAATTTAGGAAATATATTCACTCTAGATTCTTATTGAGGGTGATTTAGATCAACTCAAAATTAAGGCAGAAACTCATGATTTTTCTCCTATTTCTCAAAATTTAAGTACTTATCACTGAAGTGGTGTATTTGAGAACCAAGGTGAGAGCTTGGTTACTTCAAGGCAAACACTGCTCTTAAGAAATTAAAAATTTAGTAGTCTCTTATACTCATTCATATTTATGAACTACATCTGTTAGATACATCACAAGTTCCTAAAGGTGCTCTTTCTTGAGGTCATATTGGATTTGGGCAATTTTTTGTAAAAGCCAGGCCCTATATCCGCATTGAACCTAGGCCAATGCTCTTTGTATACAGATACAATCACAAATCTTCCATTTCTAAGGCTTCTTTTTAGACTGGTCACAACTCAAGGGCAAGAATTTATATACTTGAGGTTTAAACACTGCTCAAACCTAAACAAGATGAAGAATAATATATTGGTCAAAATTTGCCATAAAAGATCTTTCTCTTGAGACCCAGGGTTTGCAGAGGTTGATAAGCTTATTCCAAAAACAGAAGGGTCTATTGAGAGCCTTGTTCCCATTGGAGACAGATTATATGCAATGCTTAAGCTATGAAATGGCTCTTCCGAGCTTAGAGAGGTCAACCCGATCTCTCTTGAGCTCACTAAATGATCTGAATGGGAAAACATGATGAAAAATACGCAAGAATCTAGAGAAAAAGACTTTAATATGCCAGTTTTGTATGGAAAAGAGCGAACAGAATTTAAGAAAGTCTTTAAGAAAGGAAAGTTAGACAGCTATAGAAAGATCGAGAATCATCACCTCTTTACAGATGGAAAGAGTAAGCTAGACTCCAAGAATTGTTTAAAAATTACTTTAATAGAGACTTCTAAAGATATGAGATTTTAATATCTCCAATCTTCTTGATTATTACTAAAATTTCTTGATACAATGTGCCTTATTTATGCATTTATATATTTTCATCGTTTCATCACTAGTATTCAACAATCCTGTGCCATCATAGAGGCTTCAGCAAAATGTTCTAAATTTTCAAGTGGATTTTCTATAATTCGCCTTGCTATTTTCTTCAAATACCAAAATTTAAACAAAAATTGATACAGAGATCTAACCTTGCCTCTATAGCTCACAGCAAAGGGTTTCTTTACCAGTTGGTAGAGTACGTAAAGAAAAATGACAAAAATAAGGAGTTCTTACACTATGAAATAGAGATATTCTCATCAGAGGATTTCACGTTCATTAGAAGTGTAAAGTTAGACCTCGATCCTATATTTGAAGAGGGCATCTCTGATGAAGAGGCTAATAAAATTTTGTGTCAAACGGAACATTTCAGAGAAAGGATCGAACAAAAGGAGACGAAAAATGAGTTTTTAGCAACTGATGGAAATACACTTATGTTTTCAGATGAAAATACTATGTATTTCTTTTCTCTAGAGACTGGAAAGCGTTATAAGTATATAGCGAAAGCTCCTTCTAGTGCTATTTGAGGCTATGACACTGAAACATGCTTATTTCAGTATATTTCACAAAGAAGAATGCACAAATCAATATTCGGATTTCGAACCTTTAAAATTAATGGCTTCGGATCTAAACTCCTTCAGAAACATTACCCTCAATGAATGAATCTAGAAATTTGTGAAAATCTGAAGTTTGAAGGAGAGAGTAAAAACTTTGAAGACAAATCTTTCCAATTAAAATTGAACCAGAAAATTGAAGAAGAGTCTAAATCAGAGGACAAGACTAACCATTCACAGAATCTGATATGACACCTCCTTAACATGAACTGTGAAGATAGTCAAAACAAGCTCTTTGAGCTTGAACAACTAAGAGATTCAAACCAAAATATGCCCTTTAACAATAAAGCAGAAGTATATCGGGGAGTTTCTTCAATTAATATCTCTATAAAATTCTTTAGAGAACTCACAAAGTCTCTAGAGAGCTGTGAGGCTTTCACAAAGAAGGAAGGATTCTCACAAGATCCTAACCTACAGTATAACTTGCTCTGAATTATGAACATTACGTATACTCTTCTGAAGTCACTCTCATTGCTGAACCTCAGCTTGAGACAACTCGGTGCTGAAAATACTGAGAGAGACAAATTTAGAAAATTAGTAGAGGCTGTCATTAACTTTGGTGGATCTCAAGGAAAAGGTCAAGACCAGAGTCATAGTAAAGAGTTAAAGTAAGCTTAAGGTCCTAAGTCATAGCCCAACTCATATTTCTACCCAAATCCAACAGAAGGGGCAGGAAATTAATCGTATCTTCATTAAGTCAATGTTCTCCTCAAAAGAAGATGCTTTAGAAGAGTTAGTAACTATCTTAGATATGTATAAGAAAGGAGAGATGACAGGTTTTGGTATTGAGTTTATTAGATTCCTCGCTTCCTCGAAATTGATGCAGGAGATAGCTCAAACAGAGATAGCCCAATCCTGATTCGAGTTGTTCTCAGCAGAAATTTGATCAAAGCTTTGTAGAGAATTAGAAGCAATTACAACACAGAATACAGTAGAGCCAATTTATTTTGAAAGCAGAGAGAAAGCTGCATTGGAGTTCATGCGGTCTTACTTCCAGTTCAGACTTCTATACTTCTTCCAGGAAGAACTTAGAGAAGAACACATCTCCTCTGATCCAGGAGCTTTAATGATTCAAGAAGAGAATATTGAACAGATGCTTAAAATTTACTTTGTCTTAATTGAAAACTCCTCAAAGATATTCAAAGTTGCCAAAGAAGCTATCTCAAAACATGTGAATGAAGAAGAGGTCTTCAAAGATTCGGCATCTCAAGATCTAGTTGCTTTCCAAGACAAGGTTGTTTACATATCCTTACAACTAAATAAATTCTATACTATGATCAGTACTTTTTTGGCTGCTCTGAGTGAAGAAGAAGTACTGCAAAAGACAATTGGTTTGAATATCTTGGCCACTGAAACTTTAACTTTCATTAAGACAGTACAAGATTTTCATGGGTAAGAGTCTAGGTTAACTAATAGATTATCTAGAAAATTCAAACTCGGCGTGAAACAAGACTCGATCAGTCACAAAAGGATGCAAGCTCTCAGATATTCTCTCGAAGATTGGACTCTTTCACTTATAGATATTAGCCAAAAATTTATGAAAATACATAAGACAGATGATAAAAATATAGGGGCTCTGGTTCAGTCACAGATCTTGTCAGGAGGAATCAAGAGCAACTTTGTGCACACTTTCACTCCAAAATCTCTTGAGATTATCCAATATTATTGCTCTACGATTAAAGATCAGAATCTACTGAACTTGATTAATGCGAAAAACCTAACAGATGACTACGAGATGATGCTAGCTATTATTCATCAAGGCAAGAAGCCAGGAGTAGACCAGCTTATAGACCTACTGCAACAAGATCTTCTCCAAAGAGATATTACAGCTAAGGTTGGAGGAAATGAGGGCATGATAGTCTCTAGATGTGCTTTTGCAGCTAATTTATCCCTCAATCAATATGATGAAACCTGCAGTTTTGTTAATATATCTATGATTATAGATCAACTTGACTTGATCAAGGAAGAAATTGACCCAAACTTGTCTGAAAAGGAAAAAAATAATGAGCTATTAGAGGAGCTCAAACTTTCAGCAAACGTTCAAGGGATCATTGATCGTTGGAAAATAGCGAACAAAATGAGAATCTGGCTTCAAGGAAAGAGGAAAGATATTTCTAATAAGTCTTGATCTGAAGATAAGATCAATACTTCCCCAAAAGAAGAAACTAAAGAGGAGCCAAGAGAAGCCAGTAAGGTAGAAGGTATCCCTGAAGAAGATACTATTGAACAGGTTATCCAAGAAGTTATCAAGAAAGCAGAGCTAATAATCAGACTATCCCCACCTAGCTCATGGAATCAATCCGATTCTTCAGAAGAGAATCTTCAAAGATTTGACTCTTATACTATAAATATGACTAAAAAGTATGGCATTGCTACTGAGAGGACTGAAGTTGAGGATATAGAAATTGACAATAAGGATGCATTCAATAACTTCAGCAATAAAGATATATTTAACTCATGAGCTGCCTCTGTTTTAGCAACACTTCAGTCTGATGTCTCAGCATCTGAGATACTACAATCTATTGAAAGGAATTACAAGAATGCTATCTTTAGAGACCTTGGGCTTAAACTGATATCTAAGATAAATACCTTGCCTGTCCCTTTCTCTGTTCACAAACACTCGCTGAACTCACTTTGCTTGGCCTTCAGGGAGAATTCTAGAAGCCTTGCTCATTACTCAGATAATCTTAATGCTATTGGAGATTACATGCTGTCAAAAATCAGAATTTCTTTCTTTGAACTTTATAAAATGACCATCCAAAAGTTATCGACTAGTAAAGATGAAAATGAGCTGATATTTTTATTGAACTTCTTAAGGTGGAAAATAAGTGCTTCTGACCACCAAGATCTCTTGCAAAGTGGAATCACAAAGGTTCTTTCAAGTGTTAGTAATGATATATTAAAGCTTAAGGGAGACATTGGCTTAGCTAATGACTCTCCAAACCTCTCATACTTCTTCATCAACACTATTGAGTACATCTTCGTGTCCTGCCTCTCTCGTATTCTTACAGAGGATGAAGATCAGAAAGTAGAAGTAGTGGGAAGTGGATCTGCTGGAATTAAAAAGATACAACAGGCATCTTCTGTGATTAATACCAACATCAGCGAGGTCTTAATGGCTTCATCCTTTGATATTGCTTTCACCCAGATCAAGAGATTCACTAAAACTGAGAGGCAAAAGATCCTTGATCTTAAATTTAAACAACAACAAGAGATCAAAATAGCTGAAGAAAAGCTCAAACAAGAAAAATCTAAAAAATTTGAAGAACAAAAGAAGCAGCTTGATATTCTAGCGATTCCAGATGAAGACTACAGTGGCTCTTCTTTATTCTCCAATAAAGATACTCAAAATATCGGCAAAGGATTATTCGGGTCTTCATGTGGAGGTATCTTTAGTCAAAAAGCATTTGACTGCGCTGATGGAAATAACCAAGATCTATTTGCAGACAATTCAGATTTATCCCAGTATCTAGACGACTCTTTATATGCTAACATTGATTATGATTTCTCAAATTCAATAAACCAAACGTCGTTTGTTCAGATAAGTGATTCTTCAAAAATTGGTGGGAAAAAGAATGCTGCAATGAAGCAGAACTCTTCCGAAAATTGACACAATTTGTTCGCCCAAAAACCTTCCTTAAAGTTTGATAAAATAGATGAGCTCTCCTGCATAAAGTTACTTAGGCTAGTAGAACTTATGACATCTGCTGCACATGAGGATGCTAAGATGAAGAAATTATGACTAAAATTCATCAAAACAGCACACATTAATATTCTGATACAGATGATGGAAGAGACTAGTCCTAAGCTCCAAGGAGTTATTCTCCAGATTATCACTAATCTCGTCACTATTGGAGTCCCAAACTTTCTTATTGAGAAAGCAATTGGAGGGAATGAGGAAGAAACGAAGGAAATTAGCGAAGAGAAGCATGTTTTCAGGAGCAAATTCTTGCAATTTCTGTACCAGAAATCTCTCAACATCAATACAAGCATTTATGACAAGAAAATTGAAGGAGACTCTGATGATTTAGATGTTTATGATGTTATTATAAGACTATTTTGACAAATACTAGGTCAATCCAGTGAGTCTGAATGGGCACAGGAAATTCAAACTCAATTATTCAATAATCTCTCGTCGTCAAAGAAACAGGATCTTGAAGAATCTGAATTCTGGCTTAATCTAATTCAAGGCAGCAGGTTCAACGGAATCAGCTCTGGAAAATATCTAAAGGATACTTTGGGAAACATCTTTTTAGCCTTTGGATTCAGTGAAGAGAAATTAACCAAAAGTAGCTGAGCATTGAAAAAATTAAAATCGAAGCCAATTACCAAAACAGGGAAGGTATTCAATAGTTTTACTGTGTGCATGAATACTGATAACCCAGCCCCAATTAAAAATAAGCTAGATTATATCAGCATGGACAAATTGACCCTTCATACTGCTGATTCACAACCTAATGAAGATTTTCTACTAAAAAGAGAAAACTTAGCAATATTTTTGAAGAAATTTAACTTTTCCAAGAAACCTGAGGATCATTCAATCGAAGAGTTATACAGACAATGAATTATAACCAAAGTTTTCTTGTACCATATACAAAAGTTTGGTGATAAGTTCGTGAACCTCCTTGAACCCTCAGAGCAGAAGGAATTGATAGAGTATCTACTTAAAACCCCTATCACAACTATGAAGGTAGCTAGCCTTGAGTCCTACGATCAGAGGATCTTCACTCAGAAGAGCAATGCTTGTGGATCACAAGCAAGCTTCTTCAAGTGTCCTAAATGCTCTTGCTCAATAAAAGAGAATAACCTAGTTTTAAAAGTTTTCTACACAGAAGCTCCAGAAGTGTTTACTCATAAAATCGTAAGCCAAGGAAAGACTAAACCTGATATTAAAGAAAAATTAGAGATTGGGTCATATACTATCTTCCCAGCGAATGAGATTGGCGTGAAACCTTCAATGAATGAAGACAGCTTATTCAAGAAGGAGACCACGGTATATCTCTCCCCAGATGACTACTCTCAGTTGGTCAAAGAGATGGAACCTTTCCAAAAGTTAGCTGAGAAGTACACAAGTTATCCCCAAAATAAACAGGAGGAGAACTCTGAGAAGAAAGATAATCAAGCAGTTTCTCTATTAAAGAATATAGATTCTTTTAAGGACAAGCCCTCTACATCATTATTTAGCAAAAGTAACAAAAACTCAATCTTTGGAGAACAAAATATTAAAGGAAGTGAAGACCCTGAACCATCGAAAGCAGTCTCAATATTTGCATCCAAAAAGCCAGGCTCTGAAATACAGAGCAACAAGGATATCAGCAAGAGTATCTTTTTGGACGAAGCTCAGAGGAAGGATGAATCTGTTACTGAAAATACTAAGGAAGAGGAGAAACATGAACTTAAAGAGGTATTTTATCGACAATAATCTATACAGGTCCAACAAGACATTGATATCGATATTGAACCTCAAGCTATAGATCTCTCTTCAATAGTCTCTAAATTCTTAGACAGCAGAAATTCTACTTCACAGCTTAAAAATAGCAGCCAGAGTAAAATCTTTGGAATAAAAAAGGAAATACAAGCAGAAGCCGATACAGAAAGCTCAAAAATTGAATTTAGCCCAGGTAAATTTTAGTGCTTGCAGGAGTTAGACTAGATCTATTTTCCAGTTATAAGCAGCCAAACCATGGTATAAGCTTCATTTAAAAACATGGATTTTCAAAGAGTATTGCCTAAATTAGAGCTTTAAAATTTGCTGGCTTTGTATCAAGCAAAGTGATGCAAGAGAGATCCTTGAGCTTGGAAAGTTCTTACTTACATATTTTATCCCAATTCTAACATAAATATTTAGATACGGAGGATAGGAAATTACTTAGCGACTACATTAGCCTTCTAAACGTGAATATCTTCTTGCTCATGACTGAGTCATTTGATGAGGATCTTCAAGAAACTGTTGTGGATTCAGAAGAGAACTCAGAAAAGTTTTGTAAGATGCTCACTCTTTTAATAAACCAACTCTATTGCTTTAATGATCAAAAGTCCAGGGAACAATCTGAACTATATCGTTCTATTACTACATTGCTTACATCTCTGAGTAGTGGATTAAAGATCAAAATTCTACTAGAGAAATTTGTGCTAAATGTAGTGGTCAACGGAACACTTTCTTACTTGACAAAGCTCCATCAAGATAGTAAATCTAGCATTGCCAGACTAGCCACAAACAACAAGGATGAGAATTTGAGAGTGAATATTAATTTACTCCCAGAACTTGTTGAAATGTTGATGCACCTATGCCCAGAAGTTTGTCATACAACTGAGATATACACCCAACTTGTTGAGATTCTCTTCCTCGTGATATGCTCATTTAGCAAAAATAATGACTTATGAAGGAACACTTCAATGTGCCTGTATAAGTTGGTGTTTGAGTACTTGTACAAAAAAGATCAGGATAAAACCATTATTCACAAGCTCCTCAATTTAGAGGTAGTAAATGAGATATTGGCCAAAGGTTTTGAAGTTAAACTCTTTGATCATTATTCAAGCCTGAATCCGCTCACAAATAGCTTATCTAATGAGAAGAAGATAATGATAGAGATCTTGATGCTATTCTATGAGTTAAAGATCAAAAATCAAGATATTTCAAGTCTCTACGACTCTTGCAATTTTCTTGAAGATCTCTTACAGTCGATCCAGATTCTAGCGGAAGGAAAGAAATTTGAGCTAGCTACCTATCTAAATCATTTCAAGAAAGACAAAGGAAAAGAGACAGAAAGAAAGAAGTTGGTCTACGCTACAGCTTGTCCAAGATACAGGCATAGCTTTAGAGCAAAGATTGATGTCAGAAATTGATCTCCTGCCAGCCTCACTATAAACCCAAAATCTAAATTGACTTATGGACCATTAATGATATCTAAGGATATAGAAGGCCAAGAAGTTATTCAGAAAGCAGATATCTCTAATTTAGGCTCTCTAAAACCAATACCTGTGAAAGAGGGATCCTTATACCTCCATTATCCCTATTATCCAAACAAGATATGGGCTTGAGGCAACAATTTCGAACTTGATGAACAGGGAAAATTAGAACTAAACTCTAATGAATGTATCACTCTAACTTCTGAAATAAAGCAATTCAAGGAAGGACTCATTCTGACAGCCAAAGGAGAATTATACTGTTCATCAAAAACTGGAGAAATACGAGACTGTATTAAGCTTGAGAAATTTTCAAAGGAACTTCCCCAGGAACCCATTAGAAGTATCTTCTCAACATCTAGGAGCTACGGACTCATTACCGAGACTGGAGGTATTTACATCCATGAGTTAGAATGATCAGATAGCCAAGATTCCCAACAAGAGAGTAAGGGCTTCGAGCGCATCCCCAGACCAAATGAGGATACTGAGAGAATACTCCATATAGATATGGGTCCAGAATCTGTGATATACACAACAGTGAACAAGAAACTATACATTGGCACCCTTTCCTCTGAAGAAAATGCATCAAAGTATCAATTCAAAGAGCACATTCTCAAAGAAGGAATTGAGCCTCTTGAAGTAGCTGCTTCACAGTTTGAAGGAGAAGAGAAGGTTTACATGTGACAAATAAAATTTGAAGGTAAAACTCAGCTCTGGTCTTGAGGACAATCTCAAATAGGGCTTCATGGCAAAGGATCTGATGAAATAATTTCACCTGAATTCTCTCGTCTGGACTATGATGAGAACATATCGTTTACAAAATTTAGTATCTCCGACCAATCAGCAATGGCTGTTACTGATACAGGAGAGCTATATGTATGGGGCCAGAATAAATTTGGAATCAAAGAATCAGATTATCTCCAACACATATCAAAACCTACTATGGTAGAATGCTTGGCTGATTATGAGGTTCATGAAGCAAAATGAGGGAAAGATACAGATATTCTCTATGTTTCCTCTAAGACTGATGTTGATGTACATAAGCTGTTCTTAGTCAAGGAAGTCGCTGCTCTTGAGCAGAACAAAAGCCCTCAATACTTGCATGAAATTCAGACATCCGAGAGCAATTTTCCTCCTAGTTGGATTGAGACAGGAAGACTTGGGTGCTACATAAATTTTTTGACTACATATCCAAATAACTTCCAGAGTGATATCCATCATGGATATAAATGTGCAGTAACAGGAGAAACACCCATTGTGGGAACTTTACATTTTTGGAAACAGGTATTCCATACTATTCACAACTATAGAACTCTGAATGGGTTTACCTCTCAGAAAAAGGTTACAGACATCTTCGAACTCAGGAAGAAAGTAAGAGTGACCAACATGAACAGATACAAATTCCAAGTTTCTGCTTTGCAACTAAAAATTTCATCAAGAATATCCCTGATAAAGCATGGCCTGATTTCAGTAAAGGTAAAATTTAAATCAGCATTTTTTCCAGCTCATTCATAAGAATGCCACTAATTCACTCATATAAAGTGTTAGTTTCTTTTTATACAAACTAGTTTTCCCTTCCAAGAGCCAATATTTACCCTCACTAATCTAAACCACCTAAAATCCCTCCCCTCCTTCCCACCCTCACCCTCTAGTCCTCACCCCATTCAAAATCCCTCCAAAATACATCGCTTTCAACAAACATTTCCTGCACACCCTCCATCCACCGCCTGCGCTCACAGAAGACTCCTTCTTCTCTCCTGACGCTAACGACTTGAACCCCCTGATCTACTACAGGTTCACTCGGCAGCTCCAGTCAAATCCAGGTTACCCAGCTCCACTTGAATCATCAAAATGATCTTTCTTTATGCCAGTACTCGATTTAAAGGAGTACTTCGAACTTTCAAATGAGACTGGACTTCAAATAGAAATTTCTCAGGACCAAACTTCTTTGAGATTTGAAAATGAACAGGAACAAATCAGATTCGAAGTTATTACAGAATTTATGCGAGACTTTGACCGTAAACTGGACAAAGAGTTATTTGAGAAAGTTGACCAATATATTGTGGATAATAAGGTAAAAGTCCAAGGGGAAAAGGATGAAGTAAAAATCCAGTTCTTGGCATTTCAGTCTCAAGAACTTAGAGATATCCCTCCAGAGATGCTACAATATCGAGTTGATGCCCTTCTGAAGCTTAATAAGAGCTACCTTGAAGGAATCAATATGGTCTATGATGACCATTCTATATCAAATAGGTTGACAGATATTAATCCGAATGCATTCTCTGCCTTGATGGCTAAGTCAGCCTCTCTTGGATTGATCTCAATCAAAAATACTTATGTTGATAGTGAATTGAAGAGATTAGGCACAAGAAACAGCTCCGAGCCAAAAATTACTTTTGATCGAGTCAGAATACAAGAGAGAAGAGATCAGAACAATGTTGACCACAGTGGTATTTGGACAATGTTTGGTACAGCAATGAATTCATGTAAAAGGAATAACTATTCAGCACTCAAAATAAATAAATCCTCAGAAAAATGCTGGAGTGCAGAATTTAAAGGTGAAAACTCTGTTGATGCAGGAGGACCTTACAGAGACTCACTTTCAAATATTATCGAAGAACTTTATACAAACTCCTTGCCACTTTTGATTCCTACTCCGAATAATAAAAATGATCATGGAGAAGGGAGGGATTTGTGGACTCTGAATCCTGCATCTAGTACTCAAGATCATTGAGAAATGTACAAGTTCTTAGGTGCATTAATGGCAATGGCCTTTAGATCTGGACAGGTTATCAACGTAAAGTTCCCATCAATTATCTGGAAGAGGTTACTCGGTAGAAAGCCTACTCTTGATGACTTATTCAGATGAGATGCTTACGCAGCCCAGCACCTCCAGGAGATCATGAAAGCTAAAGAATCTGTAAGATTTCCCTACTCATTCATTTAGATGACAAAAGAAGAATTTGAGGAATCAGTTGTTCTCAAGTGGAAGACAACTCAGTCAAACGGAGAACTGGTCTACCTGAAGTCTCAAGGAACAGACAATAGAATTCGGTATGAGGATGTTGAAGAGTACTGCAGCCAAGTTATTAAGACCAGGTCTGACGAGTTTTCTCTACAAATAGAGGCTCTCATCAAAGGCTTCAACTTGATAGTTCCTTTGTATATTGGAAAAATCTTGAGTTGGCAAGAATTTGAAGAAAGAATCAGAGGCCCAAATGAAATTTCAGCTGAAGTATTACAATCAATAACTACCTATCCAGGCTGTTCTTCCTCAAACGAGGGTGTTAAGAGATTTTGGAGAGTTTTTAAAGCATTCTCAAATGAAGAGAAGTCTAGATTCCTTAAATTTGTTTGGGGAAGAGATCGCTTGCCTATCAAGTCAAAGCTTAAGGCAGAATTTAAACTAGATATGTATCATAATCCATCTGCTGCAAATGATGCTAAACTTCCGACATCAGCTACATGCTACTTCAGACTCTACATTCCAAACTACACCACAGATGAAATATGTAGATCTCAGTTATTGTTGGCCATAAATTCCTGTGGAGAGATTGACAATGATTAAGCCCTAAGGCACAGATAATTTCAACTCATTCACAGCCTCTTTAAGAATTTAACGAAGCTTTGAAGATTTCAGACTTCTTCTAAACTGTTTATTAGATTGTAAAAATTTAGCAGTTCTACCAGTAATCTTAAATTTGGGGTTTTGGGGTTTTGGGGTTTTGGGG
>CAMPGE010012458.1:0-13870 GCA_946863485.1 Moneuplotes crassus | reverse complement strand
CCCCAAAACCCCAAAACCCCAAAACCCCGAGGCAGATATTTTAGCTGAATAATATTATTTTAACCTAGAAATGGAAAGTTAATGCCATAATCAGTTATCAAGAGTTGTAGAAGAGCATAGAAGTTTCAGAAAAATTAGTCCAAACATGGCTGGTGAGTAGAGTTTAACTAAGCACAGCGTTTAAAAGCTCTAGGAAGTAATGTTTCCGTTTAATAATTCTTATCAACTGTAAATATTGAACATTTTTCTCAGAATTATTTCTTATATCATTTTATTAAATGTTCTTGCTTTTCTTAATTTATTGATCTTCTGCGTTTGTTGCTTGATCTTCTTTTCAAGACTGCTCATTCTCCCCTCAAAATCCTTCTCTTTCTCATTGGTTCCTTCATCCTGACTTAATTGATCATAATCGTTGAAGATCTTCGTTTCAGAGGTTTGGATGGTTCCTAAAATTAAGAATATTAGCAGGTCATTTCTTAAGACTTCCGATTTCACCTGACCAGCTGGGAAGCTTTATTGGAGATATTGGCTCTAGGTTAAGCCAGAGCAGGTTTTGAGGTAAGCCAAGAAGAAGAGCAAGTGAGGTAATTGGCTTAGTTTACTCCTGCAAAGAACTGAGGAATTGGATGAGATAGAAGAGAAATTGGGGGAGCTAATTTAGGGAAATTTGGGAAAGAGTGTCAAGCGCAGTTGTGTACGCCTACTTACCGATACCCCCAGGCTGCTCTTCCTGTCTCAGCTTATCTTTCTTCTTAAGTTCATTATAAGCGGGGAACCAGTCGTTCTGGTTTAAGGTGAGACACTGCATCACGTAGATATCTCTGTAGTCTGTTCTTTGGGTGACAGTCATGGCTTTTATGAACCCGATGTAGTACATATAATCCCAGATGTTATGATGAAATTTGCAATGCTCTTCGAAATCTGGCAAATCGCTTGATGCCTTTCCACAAATAAAACATTGTTCACTTTGCTTATTTTCTGATATTATCGCTTACTGATCTCCTGGTTCCAAAGTTGTCAATAATTATACCGCTCAGTATACTTAAGAGAAGAGTTGGAACAATGAAGAAGAAGCCGAAATCAAATGCTAGTCTAGCTCCATTGAGGTTATACTGGTTTTCACCGTTTATCTCTTCCACGATAGCAGATTTGCCATTTTCTGTTAGGAAAGCCCCAAGCCCAAATTTATACCAGGAGTCAAAAATTACTGCTAAGGTTCTTGTCAAGGTCTGGTTTGAATCTGGTATAATATAATTGAAGTCGCTTCCAAAATAGACATATGCCAAAATTGCGAACCAATACAATACCATTGAACTTAAAATAATGGTAGAGAAAATACGCTTTTTGGGCTTCCAGAGGGCATTTGTCATCTCAAGTATCTGCGGTGAGAAAATTACCATGTAAAGTAGAGTAAATGCAAACCAGAAGTAGTTGAAAGCAATCCCAATAAAAGAGAAGATTAGTCAGGGCAGCAGGCACCAGAAATTTCTTTGTTCAAGAGTCTCTTCCTTGTTTTCAATAACGTACCGAAATGTTCGTGAAAATGTAACTAATTCATTTCGTCTCTTCTTTCCTCTGACTGCTCTTTTAGCCATTAGCCTCATTATAATGGTCCCTTGTATAGCAAAAATGTATCAGAAAAGTACGAACAAAAGTGAACAAAGAATAAGCAAAGTTGCTCTTGTAGTCTTATAATGCAGCCCGAAAATACTTGGTTTGTCTAAAATTTCTCCTTCGTTGATTTCCAACCCAAACAGAAGTATAATGTTGATAGTAATCACCAGGAATCTTGTAACATCAGTGAGCCAGCTTTCTTCCTTTGCCACATCTTTAGGGCAAACTGGTAAATCTTGAATTTCCTGTTGAATAAAAAGCTCTTCTACCTTATCAGTTGCATATTTAACAAAGGAGCACACTGCAGTTTTGCTATTATCAAGATTGGCTTTGAGCCAGAATTCATCTTTGCCAGACTGAGTGAATGATAAGAATCATGGAAGTATTTGAAAATATCTTTTGACTATCTCCCCATTAGGCAAAACTATCTCAACACTTGAGCTGTAACTGTCAAAGAAATCGGTAGCTTCAGCTCGTAAGTTCTTATTGCTGATGAATCGTTCATACTTTTTCAATTTAATAGGAGAGTATCTTCTTTTGTAAAACTTCAACTTTTTATATAATCCCTTTGCTAGCTTCCAATACATTGTCCACATTCCTTCTGCGTCTTTTCTTTGTACTCAATTAGAAGGGACTATGCCATTGTTGTCCCATAGCTTAGAAATCAAATAATATGACTGGAACCCAAGGTTGATGTTATACACTTTTGATAAGCTAGAATACTTGTTAACTAGTTCCTGAGTGTACATATCATCTTTGAAAATTCTGAACTGAGTATAATTCAAAATCATTATGTTGTTAATAATTTCTTCATTCTTAAGGGACTTTATTTGATGTTCAGTGCTTGGAAATACCAAAGCATTAATCATACGAAGGATTTCATGCTTGAGTTCATTCAAAGCTCTGATTTCTTTGATACCTAAACAACATATTAGAACGCTTGAGATATGCTTTACAACACTATTTTTATAATTCTGAACGAAGTTAGTTTGCAATGGTATAACAGTACTAGAAGTGCTAAAGTGCAAAGGAGACTTCCAGGTTTGTGAATCTACTGTACTATGCAGATAAAGTATGCTTAATCATTTAAAACTTGGCTAAGTCAGGATATGCAATAATTGATTAAATAGGTAAATCACCTTCATATTCGAGAGAAATATAGTCTTTATGATTTAAAACTTGTATATTTAAAATTATTTTCAAAATATTAACATAAATATTCCAAAATTTAAATTGTCAAAATTTAAAAAATTTGGAAAATTATGCTTTATTTAACTTTTGGTCGGGCACTATTAATTAATTTTTACCACCATCTTAATAATCTAGCGTCCCTCCAATTTTGCTATTTTTATCTTGGTAATAAGAAATTGAATTTTTGATCAACGGATAACTATTCTAGTTAGAATATATGAAATCCAGTTGAGATAGTATGCCTAACTAGACTTAATATATTTGTAAATAATGGGATCTTCTTATGTCTGAATTTCAGATGACATCAATTCCAGTATTGATAGCACATGAAAATATATCAGAAATTTAACATTATTAGTCTGAATATATCATAATCCAAAGAAATGTTATGAACCATGCTAATTAGTATTGTCTATCACAGATGCTTATAACCCGATCAAATATATAAATCATTGAAAATTGAAAGGACTTTAAGTGACTGAAGATTCAAGCCTAGCTCAAAATTGAGCCCAAAAAGATCATAACAGACTTACTTTTTGATTCTTCAGCTTTGGCATCTTTCTTAATTTCTTGAGGATCCTTTCTGACAAAACTTAATTTCTTCAGTCCAGATAGAAATTCCTTCTCATTTTTCATCTTCTCTTTCTTAAGAATTTTCATGCAATGATTTATAAGAGATGAGTTTACATACCGGATGGCAAGAACCTCGTTTCTACCATTGAGAGTAGCTGTGATAAACTTCACAATCTCTTTTAACAATTGAAGCACGTATTCTAATTTTAATTGGATAACACTTGTCCTCAGTAGCTCTATAATTGCTCTTATATTATATTATGGTTCTTTGCTGAGTTATCCTGAGAGCTGAGGTAATCTTGCCAGTACTTTCCATTCTGGCATAGCAATGTGAGCCATTGAAGGGACAAAGAAAGTTCTCTGAAATCTGTCTTCTCCAGACAATCTTGAATTCTTTTACTGATACTCGTGTTTATGAAATAAGCACTGAACTGGTTGATCAGTTTGATCATCCTTTTGAAAAGTCTGTTTTTGTTATCATTCGAATGCGTCCATACCCTGAAACTCTTCTTTGCATCATTACTGTTGAAGAGCATCAACTTGATGAGTATTTCGTAAGCAAAGATACGCATATTTCGGGCTCATTCGATGAAATTGTATTCTTTCAAGATCAATGAGAAGAAAGTATTGGTCGCATGCTTTGTATAGAACATGTAAGCAATTTCTTGATTATCCAATAACTCTTTATTACAAAGAATTTCATTTAGCATTACTAAGGAGTGATATATGTAGCCCTGGTTTTGGAAATCTGGTTCTAGACTTGAAATAATCTCAATCAGTTTATTAATAAGAAGCTGAAGCTTCCTTGTAAATTTGAGTTTAGTTTCTGAACTCTCACTTGCAGATTTATAAATCCGGAGAAATTTGCTGATGATGATTTTTATGAACATTGGGTCAGAGTTAGTTGTGATTCTATAGAAGTGTTTGACATTAGAACCAAAATAAATAAATTAATACTCTAAATGAAAATATTTGAAGTAACTTTGGTCCAAGATGGGTGCAAGAATCGATTTTGGAACAATGGTATTGCAGACCGGGATCTGATCCGTTTCTACATAAATTGGAACGTCGAAATATAATCTTCTCTTGTATATACGAACCCATTCGAATAGCTCCCACGCATGGGCTTTTATTTAAAGAATTTTTGATCTGATTTTGCTAAAAATTAAGTTGTCTTCTTTAGTTTTCTTAAGAAATTTGATGGTAATCTTGTCAGATTTCTATCACAGCAATCTGAATTTAAAGTATTGGATGTATGGATATATAATGACGAGATATCTCAGTGTCTTAATCAAAGTGAGTCATATAGGCAAGATGAGCTACTTTCTTGAAAGTAATAAGCAATGTTTGAGGAATGGAAAGGGATTCCGTGCTACTGTATATTAATATAATATTGCCAATTAAGTTTGGTTGAGTAATTTATTTTGGTTTGATAAGAAAATATTCTTACAAGCTGGAATGTTCAAAATCTTCATAATTTTTATGTCAAGGATTCTTGTTTTTCGTTTCCTTCGAGTTTTTATAGTCTTTGTTACTTAGATTATCTAAAGATTTAATTTGTTTGGTAAAGTAAGCAAAGATCTTCTGATTTCTTTGAGGCAAATTCTTTTCAAATCCTCATTTTTCTCTTTTTTCAATTGGGATATTATTTTCTTACAAACTCTACATCGCATTCTTCAGGTTTCAATAAGTTACCAGTTTTGGAAATGATCTTTTTAAATAAACCTCAAGAGTCTAAGTTTAATTTGTCCAATCCACTATTCTTTATCACTAGAATAACCAACTTTGCATGAAGATCATTCACAAATTTGTTTTTCCACCGAAGCATCCAGAAATATGCATTGAACTTCCATATTTTATGAGCGGTCTGATAGGATTTTGCTGCGCGAATTAACTTTGAGTAGCAATCGGATACGAACTCATTGGCAACAATGATATTTTTATTGTCTGGATCATCATGTGAGTGAAGAAGGCCATTTATCTTGACCAATATCAATGGTATCCAAAATTTTATTCAACTTCATTTTCTTTTCAAAATTATCTTGCTCTTTACAATCTTCTTTCTCTTTAGAATTTTCTATTTTTTTATTTTTATCATTTAAATGTGTGACGAATGTAAGAGATTCAGTACATAAATCAGAAAATTTATCTTCTTCATTATTTCTGATAAATTGGTTCCTATCCAAAGGCTGAGGTCTGAAATCAAATATCAGAAGAGATTCAAAAATCTCAGAAGATATTTCAAACTCGTCATTAAAGTTGATCCACTTGATTATTACATCCTGAAGAACATTGGCGAATAACTCACGGTTCACTGATGAATATTCTCTTATGATCTTAAGAAGATAAGGATATTTATATGAGGACTTCTCTTCTTCCTTTGGCTCTTGGTGAATGTCTCATATAATATTGAACATCTTAAAAATGCTCTTGACAACTTCCCGTTTGTAAGACTCTTTTATTACATCAACACTATCGCATATGTCATCGACAGCTGCTTCATTTGCTCTGATGTACTTCTCATCGTACAGCTGGGTGTACCTGAGAGAATCATACGCATGTGGCTTAGCAAATAGGTATAATTCTGAGAGATTAGTTAGGGCACTAGTCAGAGACTCAAAATTTAGGTGTTTGTTTAATGTTGATAACATCTGTTTTTGATAATATTCTAGCTGGAGCATTGAGATTATTAAGTCTAATATTTCTCAACTTGTAGAAAGATCTTGAAATGAGTAGTCTTCTTTCAGCTTAGAGAGCGCATCAAACCCTTTCAGAAGAGTATTCTTTTGACCTTTTGCTTGTTCTTTTTCATGTTCTTTCATTCACCATTTGATTTTTGAGAATGTTGACTCTTCAGAGGGTTCAAAATAATTCAAATTTCTCATGATTCTTATAACAAGATCCATAATGACTGAAGATTCGAGAATTTCTTCATAGTTGTTATTAATCAAAGTCTTCACATCGTGTATAAAACCAACGTCGGATTTACTTTGAGTCCCATTACAAATCTTTGGTTTGATGGCATAGCTATAAAGTAATACGATCATTATTTCTCTTAAATGATCATTTCGATTCTCCAAAGTTCTCTCAATGAATTCTGTTCCATTAAATGCTGGATTAGTATTCGTTTGGTTTTCTTGAGACTCTCCGTTATGATTAGATTCCTTCTGAAGATTTTCTAATATTTTTTTTAATATTTATTCAATCAGTATCTTCTCGGTCAATATTTTGGAATTTACCCTCAAGGTTTACATAGATATATTGGATTACCTCATAGTTAAGCATGTGACTATTGCTGACTCAGTGTTTATCTCTGTAATTATTGGTGGCTAGCCCCAGAAGAATATTAACGTTCATGCTTTTAATTCCTTTGTTAAACTCATATTCAAGGAACGGAAGGAATCAATCGAGTTCATAACATTTTTCTGTCATAGCTATAAAAGCCAATTAGTCACTATTTGATATGCCTAATTGCTTAAAATACAGGCTGATCCAACAAATTACAGACAAAATTATAAGTAAAATTGTCTTTATTCATGTCCTATTGGGCAAACCTACTTCTAGAATTTGGCCTTTTGATATGTTGGCACAGAGCCAATATCTTCTGGAGCATCATTATTCTCCTAAAATTTAGAGGGGAAAAGTACCTGTAATCGATTTTGTCTTCATAACACTCTATAGATAATCCTATTATACGATACACAATAAAGCAAAGAGATATATGACCTGGCTTATCCCAAGCATGAAAATCTAGAGTAAGATTGCTTGTCTAACCACAACAGGCAAGTATTCTTCCTGCAAGCGGAATATATACAAGGAAATGCATAAAGTCTTACCTTTAACTGGGATTTCCTTGATTCTTGCTAGAATAGAGCAAGGATCGTCCGGTAATTGACTCAATCCTATCGCAAGGTTGTACTCTATCTGAGGCGAATAGTAGAATTTTGCATCTAAATTTGAGTCAGAACTTAAGATTGAAGGTTGTATAGATAAATCCAACTCTTTTGAGATACCAGACTCTATTAATAGTTCAGAAAAGTTAGATATAGGATTTCATTGAAAATAATATCCTATAAACTCAATTGGTTTGTTGCTAAAATGGGGTATTTTAATCAGAAATCAGAGTTTCGAGATCCTGCGTTAGAACAAACTTTATGATATGTACAAATCAAAGAGTCTCTGTTGAATGAAATTGTTGCTTATACTTACCGATCTCCTTCAGCTCTTTTTGTTCACTCAACTCATCTCTCATGCTCTTAAGTTGATTAAGATCTTCATTAAAGTCATAGACTTTGTGTAAGAACCTAATCAGGTTAATATAGAAATAGCCTAGAAGTTAGGTCTTGATTGGGCTTACCATTGAGTCACATTGTCTCTTGTAATTCATCTTTCTTAATATTGGGCTGTTTACTCCTGAGTATGCTATAGGCTTTATGAAGAAATTCTTTCTTCTTCAGATATGCATCTTCTAGACTAGTAGAAGAAAAGTCTCGCGACCTAGACTTCCATATATTATCATCAATATCAGAGATTTCACTGAAGGACAAATTCCATCATTGCATGCGCTGGATGTGGAAGTAGAACTCTTCTGCATCTTTCTGATCAAACTCAGATATTTTGACATCGCTCATACGTTTGTATGAACTACTCACACTTCTAAGGCAATAATTTGTGTCAGGGATTTTTAGTAAGAACTGCTGGTTTGTGAGAAGATGTTCTCCCCCTTCTCCTTTAACCACTTCTTTTAATTCGAAATGGTACTCTTCGTTCACAAGTATGACTTTCCTTTCAAGCTTGTCTTTGTTTTCAGTCCATCCTAAGTATTGCTTTTTTTCAGAAAACTTGAGTTTTGTTTCGAAGCTTATCAAGCTTTTACCAGAAGATTTTGAGAATTTCACAGTGAAATAATTTTGAAGAGGGATTTTAGCATAAGAGTCATATTTGATAGCAACAACTGGGTCGTTTGCTAAAGACTGAGATGTTTTTGTAAGTGGGTAATAGTGCTTAACACTAAGTCATCTTGCTTTATTGTCAAAGAGAGAATTCAAACTCAGATCAAACACTCTTCTTTGGGCTAAAAGACAGTTAGATTCTAGCAGCTTTAAATTATTTCATTTTACTATATTATGAATTTAAGAACCAGCAATTCTTATACATTTCAACTAATATCACCAGTCATACATTTTTCTGAAGCAAGTTTGTAAGATTTTTGGCTAAATTAGCAAAAGCCTCCATTCAAAACGATGTCAACCCATATTCGTTAATATTTGAAACTTAGTAAAATTGTGAACCATCGACTACAGCTATGAATTGTAGTTGAAATAACCAAAATATTCAAAAATTGCATTTATTTCAAGAACCTTTCACACAATATCTGTTCATTAGATATTTGGGAAATATTCTAAACAAGGTAAGATATGTACAGGCTGAGCTTCAAGAGATTTGGGATATTTTAAAATGGCTAATTATCAAATTACAAAAGTTGGATTTACATGTATAAAAATATTGATCAAAATTGAAACACGTGGGAATCACTTTATATTTAACATCCACAGTCTAGCTTTGTTTAATTGGTCATTACAGACAACTAATCGGAAAGCTTGTCCTCAAGGTATATCAATGCAGGCTTAAGTGCCTATCGTCCATATATAAACTGATAGATTAGATTACCTAGACTATCTTAGGAACAAGAAAATATCTTCAGATTGTCGAGAAGTTCATGAAACAGGAAATTAGGAATAATCAGATAAGGACCCACTGTGGGTTGCCTTATTTGATCTTTTTAGAACCTTCAAATGGAGTAGTTTTATGCTCCAAAAAGTTCTAAAAGAATGCTAAAATGCTCAAAATAGATACCCAGCCATTAGGTTCTAACCTGGTCATCCCTAATCTTCAGTTTCATGACTTTCTTGAGAATCCGAAGTTATTTTCTTTCTTCTCAGAAGATTTAGGAAATCTAATCTATCAAGTTATATCAAAATGCAGGTGTTAAAGGCTAAATTTATTGAGCTAAAGCTGCATAAACTTCTCTCCCAACTGTCAGAATTTAATAATGAATTCTGTATTTTAAGTTCAAATAAAATTATTACTAACTATGATCTCCATTTTATGAACAATACTGAAGTAGAGACACTTATCGTCAAAGGACATGAAATAGTAATAACTCTCTTTGATTGACTATACCTAGATCGGGAGTGTCATGAAGATCCTTTCTTTTGATACCTATAGCATTACTATTCGAACGTACAAATCTCAATCTTTGCTGCTTTTTCCTTATCCGCAGCTATAAGTTACCAAGTCTAAGCTTACTTAATTTGTGAGGACTCTTCCTTTTGAGATAGCGGATTTTCGAGTTCACAATTTTTGTCAAATAATAACAAGTCATGGGTTTTACATATACTTCCTTATCATTAGGGTCCACTGATAGCAATATCCATGAATCTTCAATTTTCTTTGGGTTGCCTTTTTCTGGATCATTGTTTTTTGACTTTTTACTAGTGTTCAGTTCAAATTTAGCCTTCTGCGAGCTTGTGGCCACAACTTTGAGCATGAAAGGTTGGGTCAAATGTAAGGGATGCTTCTTCGTTTCTTCCAAATACTTTAAGTTCTTTGGCACATTCCTGACACTAGAGACATATTGCTCTGAAATATTAGATTTCTTATTTTTATCATCTTTGATAGTACCTTTATAGAGCTTAACGATTATTTCTGGAGATTTGTGCAACACTGGTCTAATGATGAAGTCAGATATCTCTTTATCTTCTCTAGCACAGCACCATTTTGATTTCCTAAAAATTCATCAGTATAACCTAGCCCAGGCACAAAGTGGGGCAAGAACTCTCTTCTGTCAGAAGTTCTTCACTAAAGAGACAAAAAGGGTGTTTAAGAGGCAAGAGCTTACTTCTGGTCAAACTCGATCCATTGGATGGGTTCTTTACTCCCCTTTTGCTGAATGGAAATCCTTACCAGATCTCCGATGGAGACCTGCAGCGGCTGGTCTGAATCCGGGTCAAACTTTTCCTGAGTGTTTTTAAGCTGTTCTTCCACTTGGGCCTCTGGAAAACTCACTTTTTGCAAACCTTCTATGGAAAAGTTAAGGGCCAATTGGGAAATTAGGGGGATCAGTTATTGAAGCTTTTGAGGAAAGTGAGATGTTGGAGTTTTGAGAGGGAATATGAGGCCTCAAGAGATTATGATAGCATATTAGAGAAGTAATTTGAATAATAAGGAAAGTACAAGAGTTGTAGGCTGTGTGGTAGAGGATTAAATATTAACTTTTAATTGTTCAAAGATCAAGAAAATAAACTAAATGAGGGATTTTATAAAAATTATAGAGTAAGTCAAAAAATTTTCTTGTGTTCGTTAGGTTAGGCATATTATAAGAGGTCACAAGCATGATTGAGGACTTTGTAGCTAATCTAGTGGGTTAGGCCACTATTCAGTTGGAGGCTAAATCCGAGTAAGAGATTATTTACATCATATTTTACTAATATGAGAAAAGTTTATACTAAGCCTACTTAGGTCTGACTCCGATAAGATCAAAATATGATTAATTTCGAAAAGAATTTTAAGATTTAGTTGCTAACAATAGCCATAGTTATAAAACATATTTTCAGAAGCAATTCATCATGAAAATAAAAAAGGTCATCTCCAAATCAATACAAAAACAAAGTAAATACTATCTAAGCACAGCTATCTCCTTACGAAGCCACTTGAAGACACATGAAATCCCTTTAAACCCCAAAAATCTAGAACTATACCTACATCCACCAACCACAGATCTCATCCTATATCCCAACCAATACTAAATCCTCCCCAAATCCCCTCTCCTCCCCTCTTCCACTTAACTCACCTTCTTCCAAAATCTGGTCTTCTAATTCTCTTCTATATCACTCGGTTATTAAATCAGGAAGAAATTGAACGGTAAAGGCCCGGTGGGAGTATAGAGAGGGCTTTTTGGGTTTTGGGGGGGAGTAGAGAGGGGTGGGGGAGAGGGGGCGGGGAGATGTGTTCTTACTGTTCTTTGGATTTGGATTTTTGTTCCTCTTTGTGGGATTTTTTGAGGGTATTTTTGGCTTGAGATTCATTCTTAGGTGATTTTAGGCTGTATTTAGAGTTAATTTTGGTATAATGTTTAAGAATATATGAAATTGTTTCAGAAATCGGCAGAATTTTCTGTGGAATAACCTTTTTCTTAGAAAGACTGGAGAACTCTTGCTAATATCTACAACGTTTACCTATTTGTGCTACTGGAAATAAGAGAAGTTAACACTGTAAAATAAGGATTTAAGCGTGTATTTGAGCATGATAAGGTGCATAAAAGTTAATAAATCTTCCTCTCAAAAGATTTTGTCAACGTATACCCCAAGCAAAGCTTGCTAATTCTGGAATTATAAAATATAGCCATTAGCAGAAATCATTTAATATGACTAAGGTGTTATCTTTCCCTAATGCATTGCCCTAAGTAAAGTAGCTAAACTAGAGCTTATGATATATGCTGTGAGCAACAGAGTCTACTGAAGAAACAGTTGGCTAAAGAAGTAATATAAAAGCCTTCAAGAGCACACAAAGCCATATGATGCATTATTATAGAGACAAGTTACCTTGGATCAAAGAAGTCTTTTCCTAAGCGGTTTTCGTTATTTTTAAACTTATTGTTGTCTGCATCTTTTTGAGGTGGTGACTTCTGATTATCAAGTTTAAAGTCTCTAGGTATTTCCCCCTGCTTGCGTTCTTCCCTATTTGTAGTGTCATTCTCTAGTTTCCAATCGTCCATGATGCTGGCATCACTGATTAAGGATGACTGCTTGTTTGTAAGTTTAGAAGCTGGACTCTCCGTTCTCCCTAACATTATAGCAAAGAGTCGTCATCACTATCTTCATTATTGTTGCTCGAAAGCTCGCCTGAAGAGCTACTGTAATAGCTATAGCAGTTCTCAAGCAGATTGACTTCAGTCTCTTCGACTTTGTATTCGTCAATATCTATGTGAATGTCATAGTACTTTTGGCAGAAATTTCTTAAATGTTTTCACATAGAAATACAGAGAGTGATAATCTAACCTCAATATTTTACTAGTCATTCGTCCTTTTTTCTCGCTAAACTATTTTGGCATGTGTTAATCACTATTCTTCAAATGGAAGAATAGTCTTAATAAGTTTTCAGATATAAGTTACTTCAGGCTTCCTCGTAGCTTAAGTGCCCAATATTTCATATATTCTAAATTTCAAAAATTCCTACTAATAAGTTTGAGATTTAAATATTTTTGAAAATCTAAATTTTTGAATTGAACTCAGATTTGAATTTTCTCAAATATTTTATGAAGAAATTTAAATTTGGGATTTCCCCAAACATACTAAATCTTTCAGTAGCATAATATCCTGGTGCTTCGAGTAATAATAGTGACAAAATCTGGATGTTCTAGCACAGAGGTAGCCCAACTAAGGGTACTTCCATTTTTCGAGTTTTAGTATCACCAAAGTAAACTAGTTCATAATTGTACATTCACACATTGTGTAGAGATCAAGGTATTGATTACTTGCTATTTCTATCACACAATAGCTAATTCTTTCTATTGGAGAACTGCAAAATTACTTCATATAAAGCAAGAGATGGTTTACCTTAGTTTGCCTAATTTTGTTCAGCCTCAAAAATAGTTTAATACCGTAAGAAAAATCTAGGCTTTAGAACAAATTATTAAGCTATCTCTAAGCCATTGCTGTTATGAAGGAAACGATTGGCCTCTGAGCCTCATTTGCTTAATTGCTCTACTAATTAAAACCGTGTTTTTAAAGAGTAATTTATGGGAAATATTCACGATTTCTAAAATAGTTGACAAGACGTCAAAAACCCAGCAATATCGGGATTATTTCTAAATTTTTGAATTTTTAAACCTGTAAATGAAGCCGACGAAAGTGAAGGACAACTGTTTTGTTCCTTTTATCATAATAATTTTCCTTTTAACTTGAAAAAACAGTCCAGACAGCTTTCGTTAAAATCTTTTTGGAATAATTACTTATAGCAGGGTAATTTAAACACTACTCAAAATTCTAGAATCGAGGAAATTAATTCATATTTTAGAACATGGTATGCTAAGCCCAAGAGTAAAATTTTAAGAGAGTGCCCTAGGAAGCACCTGTCATTCAGAATCATTAAAATTTGCAAATCAAAACTGGGAAGAAGGACCATGATTAAAGTTGAATAGACTAACTGTTTAGCAAGGCATTGTTATAATTCTCTCTTATCTATTGAAGCTAACTCTAGATGAATTTTATATCTAAATGAACTGAAACTTGCTAGGGAGGCGTCCCTGCCCTAGAGGAAATTTCTTGTAACTCTAGCCCATGAGGGACTGGAGTTGCACTTACTTTGATCAATTATGGGTACAATCTTATCCATATTATTTCTGAAATAAAATTTAATAATAAAAATATTTAAACTTTAAGTTCTACTGCTGCAGCACTAGTTGGGGTTTTGGGGTTTTGGGGTTTTGGGG
>CAMPGE010011749.1:0-14110 GCA_946863485.1 Moneuplotes crassus | reverse complement strand
CCCCAAAACCCCAAAACCCCAAAACCCCAAAACCCCGAGTGTTTCAAGAGTTATTGGGAAGAATAAATCACTAAATTTTAGGACGATGGTGGCTATAAAAGTAATTCTTGGTTTTATGTATGTGAGCCAAATTGAGAATGAGTATATTTGTGGGGAGAGTAAGTTGAATGATTAGGATATAGACCAGGCTGTCAGTGCGATTCCCCTCTGGTAAAGATCCGCTCTAGGCTGGTTGCTCGCAATTTTGACTGAGAATAACAGGTCCAGTCTCTCACTGTTCAGGTAGACCGGAATGGGTAATCTCTGAAGTAGTTCTTCTTTGGTGCTTTGGTCCTTGTGGACCCACTTGATGGAGGATACAGGGAGCTTGGCTGATAACACGTCTGAGGCGACAACATCATTGTTTTCTGCAGACCATTCGTATCCTTCCAAAGTGAGATTTTCGATCATGAAGCTTTGGTCTCCATCGATTTCATCCTTTCAAACCTCAATGATCAGATCTAACTCTTCTAACGACCACTGATGGCTCTCGGCCACTGACTGTCTGGTGGCAGTGATCAAGGCTTCTGGGAAGAAGAATCCTCCAAGCCATAATTTCTTGTGCCTGTAGCTTGGCTCTGAAGCAAGCTCTTCAAGCTGGGCAAGTCTCTTCACAAAGTCAATCACCCACTCAGTGGCGGTGGAGTTTGCAACTTTGAACCACTTCCATTTCTTTGGAATTGTGTCAGTACTAAGTTCATGGGCGATTTCCCTGAGTTCGTTAGTGGCTTTAAGGTCACCAGTTCCGAGGAGCTTGAGGTCTTCGAGGTCTTGCTTCAACACCTTGAGCAGCTTAGCACCAAGCGTGACTTCTCTTTCTAAGAATCTGAACAGTGGGTCTGTCAAAGAATTCTGTTCTCTCTTGAGAGGTGGCGCTTCTTGAGGCAAGAATTCCAGCAGAGAAGTAACAGTCTCATTCAGTCTCCGGAGCCATAAAGCTCCTTTTCCACCCTCCTCAGCGTCGACTGATGGTTCGGCTTCTTCGTCTTCAGCTCCCTGGATCTGCTTAAAGCTCTCAATCAACTGTGCGGCTTGGCGTTTCTTGAGGATGTTGTCAACATTGGCTGGGAGTCCGCACCAGAGAGGGCTTTCAACGTTGGGAAGCTCTTCAATCCACTTTCTGTAGTCTGCCACTTTTCTTCCTTCTGGAGCAATCAAAGGCTCAACATCTGACGTTTCTGGGACTTTCATCAGTGGGAACCCGCTGTCGAAGCTCTCGGGAGTGAAGAACTGTCCTGTGAGAGAGTGCAAAATCTGAGAATCGTATTCGTTATCTACTTTTCCTCCATAAATTGTTTCGCTAAGCAGAGCTCGAATAGCGACCAATGGAATTTCTTGAGGGTCAATATTGTCAGACATTTCTTTGGTGGCCTTGGTGATCCACTCATCAACAGCATCAAGAGATCCTCTCTGGTCACTCTCGTTGAATTCGTACTTCTTTGACCACCCAATCGGAGTGTATCTGAGTCTTTCCTGAATGACTGCATGGAACCAACTGAGCAGGAAATGCATTCTGCATCTTTCGATTGGTGATTTCTCTGATCTTTGAGCGTTGACGACGCCTCCATAAGTCCTGAGGAGAGAGGCCTTTATTCCGCTTGGAGGCTCGAACACCTGAGTCATCGACATCCTCAGCAGTGTTGTTGGGATCTTTGGATTGAACTCCATTGTCATGAACATTCTGAATCCTTTGTGGTGATTAAGCCTGTGGAGCTTCTTCTCAACATCAACCAGCCATCCTGGAGCAAGATGCACATTCTTGAGGAGGACCCACCCTCCGATCTTTGAAGCCGAGGCGATGCTTTTCTCAGCAATGCCGTAGCACTCGGCTGCACCAATAGCAATTGAGAATAGTTTCTTATTATTCGTCTTTCAAATTTCTTCTACTTTAGCACTGGCGTCGTAACCTGGAGCTGAGACCAGCAGGAGCGGGGACTTGGAGTTGCTCTTCTCTTCCACAATTGTCAGAAATGACATCTCATCTTCATCAAGCATCTGGTTCTTCAGGGCGCTGTGGATAAAGGCCTTGGCAGCGGCACTTAACCTGTCCGGTCTGAGTGTCTTTATGATAGAAAGCTGCCTTATTTTCAAAACAGCTTCGTCTTCTTGAGCAAGCTCTGCGTCACCAGGGAGTTCTGGGACATTCTCTTCAGCCTTGCTATCCTTGAGGAACTCCATCCATAATTCTTGATTGCTTGGTTCACTCATGTGATCGACCAGGCATCCGAATTCCCTCTGAGTGTCCAGATACTGGAGAGCAGCAAGCTGGCTCTCTGAAAGGGCTCCTCCAAGCAGGCTGGGCGAGATGCTCAACTCCATGACCGTCGGAGTTCTCATCAAGCATTCAAACTCTTCACTTCCTCTGCCCTGCATGCTGATCTGGGCAAGTCTGAGGGCGAAGAGGAGTTTGTCTTGGTTCAGCATTGACGGAGAGAATTGCTGGTAGATCACTTTGAATATCAACTCGAACATCTTGTGGAGTCTCTGGTCTGGCTCTTTCATCGGAATTGCGTTCAGCTCAGGATTTTCTTTGATCAATCCGAAGATCACGTCCATGAAGTGTCAGAGTGAGAACTGGTAGAGGTAGTGGATCGAGGGGAGACTCTCAAGAGTGAAATAGATTCTTGAGGTGACCACAGAGAGTGGCTGATAGGCCTCAGACACAAGCTCAATCTCGTCCATAGTCTCGTCAGTAGCATCTACCTTTAACTGGATCTCCGTTGCTTCCTTCTTGATTGTTTCCAGAGTTCCAATAAGTTGGTCGTTTTCGAGGATGCTTCCTTCGAAGGTCGACAGTGTGTTCAGGAGTTTGTCCTCGAGTTCTCTAAGAAGGACTCTGCACTCGCCCTGAAGTTTGAGCAAGTCTTGTCTCTTCTGCTCGGTCTCTGGCCTCTCATTCTTCAAATAGATGTTCAAGCACTGGTTCTGCAGAGAACTTGGAGTCACTGTGAAGTTACAGAAAGTCACTCTTGAGCAGAGATCCGGAGTGAACTGAGCTTGCGAATCTCTGGTGATCATGAACATTTTAAACGATGGAGAGAAATCAATTTCTTGGTCTCCGACTCTAATCAGAACTCTGCCGTTTGTCTTGTGGATTTCTTTGTTCAGGATTGAGTTCAGGATTGGATCATATTTTTCAACATCTTGGACTAAAAGAGGATATCCAAATCTGATAGAGCTCTCTAGCTGCTTCATGAACGCATCATCAACGAAACTAGTCTTTTGGATTTTGCTACCTTCATAGTGCTTCATGACGAAGGAATGGGCTTGCTCACTTGGGTCAATGATAAGTGGGTATCTGTTGTAATACTTCAAAATGGTTGCATTCTCGAGACAAATGTCATCATTTGGGAGACCTTCGCCTTGCCATTGGAGTCTTTCAGAGGGTTTGCTCAAGAACTCAAGATATGAAATGTCATCTCTGTATTTGATTCCTGCAGCTCCGAGAATGTCCCTCCATTCGGCATTCAGCAGTTTCCTGTAAGAATGGTCAAAGAATCCGAGATAGGTCAGGAAAGCACCCGAAAGCACGCAGTCACCAACGAGTGTTGCCATCAAGCTCATAATATTCTGGCATGAGGCTTCCCACCTAGTCCTTTCTGAGCTTAAGTTCTCAATCAATTTCTTGGATCTGTCCACCTTGTCGGTAACCTTCAGCATTTCTGACTTGATCCTTTGTACCTCAGCAATCAAGAGAGCGTAGTCCTTCTTGTATTGCTCAATGTTCTGCTCCAACTTAGCGATCTTGGCTGTGAGCTCTTCACTCTTCACAACGAGTTCCTTCTCTTCGTCTGTGAGCCCTTTCAGCTCGTCTCTCAGTGGCTCGATCATGAGGTAGATGTCAGCGTAGTCAATGAGGGACTGCACCCACTTTGCCAGAGGCCCTGCAGCCCTGGAAGCTCTGTTGATGGCATCAAGGTTCCAGTCATCAGTTTCAAGGTACTCTTTGCTAATCAGCTTCTTGATTTTTGCGGTAACTTGGTCTTTGTCGTAACTCAGGATCTTAGGGATGAAGTCTGTTCCTGTAATGTACCCTTTGCACTTTGCCCAGTCTGGCTTTTTGTTGAGTCCATAAATAAGAACGCATACAGCTTCCACTGCGTATCTTACTTTGTTCGGAGGTTTACCCATGGCTTTGATTTCGTTCAGATGGGACTTGTTGATGGAGTTCACACTTTCTTGCGCTTCTATGAGAGCTGGCTCTGCTCTGCTGAGGTCAGAATTGATATCTTCAGTTCTCTTAGCAATCTCTTCCTGCTTTATGCTGACTTCTTGACTAGTTCTAATGGAAATTTCCTTGGATTTCTCAGCATCCTTCTGCTCTTCCAGCATCAAGGCTAGTTTCTGGTTGGCCTCCTTGTCCTTCTTTTCGAGGTCAGCCTGGATGCTGACCAGCACGTTCTGCTGGAGGTCGATGACTTCAGCCTCGGTTTCTTTCAGCTTGTCAAGACCTGTGTTGAGATGCAATTCTTGCTCCTGCAGCTCCTCCTTTTTGGCGCTCAACACTTCGGTGAAGTGCTTGATGAAGTCCAGATAGTCTCTTGGAGTGATGAAGTTGTACTTCTTGGCATTCTTCTGGAGCTTTGCATTAGCTTGCTTTGCTGACTGGTGAATGTGGACAATTACACTGATAAGCGACTCATGCTTTGGATCAGTGTCTTGCTCTCCAATTACTTCTCATTGCTGATAATTCTCGAAATACTCATCCGAGAGCTCCACATATTTGGTGTATTCCTTGGCGACTTGCCACAAACTCTCGTCGGCCCACTCTCCGAACCAGTCAATCACACACCTGTTGAACAGGGCTGGAGAACTGGCTGTTCTGTTGTTGAAGTCTGGGTTTGATGGGTTCATCGTAAACACAACGTGGAGGTTTCTCTGTGTGTTCTTCACAAAGTTGTTGTATAGTTCTTCTTCAGAATCAACCATCTGTGGGTTGGCTTCCTTGCACTGGTTGATAAGATGAGTGTAATCGTCTCCATCGAAAAGACCTGGCACTTCTCCACTAGCGAGGAGGGCATTCATCCTTTCCAAAAAGGCAGAGGAGAGAACATTACTTTCGTCGAAGATGAAGCAGATCTTTTCTCCCTTCACTCCTGATCTCCTCATTACGCTTCTAATATCTTCATCGAAGTTGTCGAGGGAGTAGTTCTTTCATGCCTTGATCTGGAAGACAGTCTGGTTGTTGATCCAGGCGACGAATCTGGCAAGAGTTGTTTTACCAACACCAGAAGCTCCAATCAACAGAAGGTGACCGACTGGTTGCTTCAGGACTCTGTCAATTCTGAGGACGTGGTCAACGACTGAATCGAATACAACCAGGGAAACATCAAGTTCTTCTTCATTGAAAGTCTGAAGTTTGCCTTGAATGAACTTTCTCAGCTCTTCTTGCTGCACTGAAACGTACATCTTGTTCAAATATTGTGAGAACAGCACTGGCCTGCTCAGACTCTTGTCAAGGTCACACTGAGGGAACCACTTTTGAGCGATAATGTATACATTCTCATTGCACCAGTCCTTTTCTTGCTGCTCAACACATCTGTCTTCGAATAATCTCAAGGCTTCGTGGACATAGAGTCTCACTAAGTCTCCTAAGGTTTCGAGGCCTTCCAAGGCTCCATAGATGGCGAGCTTCCACCTGGTCAGCTCTCTCGGAGAGTATACGTAGTGAGGCTGGATGTCGGCAGTGAACCTCTTCTGGGCCTCCTGGTAGAATTCGACCATGGCTTCTGTCAAAGGCTGAGCATACCCAGACAAGTCAGGGATTCTCTTGAGCATGGCTCTGTTGAAGGTAGAATAGATCTGCTTGAGAGATTCCTCTCCAGGGAAGTCAACCAAAATCAGAGGGTAATGCCTCATGAACCTGTCAGTCATCGGGGATCTCCCTTGGTCGGTTGGAGGGTTACAAGCTCCTACAAATTGAATCATTTCTAAGGAAACCCAGGCTTTGTCGGATGGTCTGTAGAATCCATTCTGCTCAGTCAATTGTCTCAAAAATGATATAACTCGTTGGGTTCCATACTGGTCAGGCTCTGGAAGATTGATCTCGTCACAGAACACAATCAGCCATTTATTATTCTTCGGCCTCAAAATCATTCCCTCGGCTTTTGTTGCTTTCTTGTACTCACAGTATTGGTCGAATGATCTCAGGATCAACTCTGGACTGGTTGAACTGGAGAAGTTGACGAAAATCATTTGGGAATCAGTCAATGCATTCAATGTGGAAATCAGTGTCATTGTTTTACCTGATCCTGGAGGACCGCAGAGAATAAATGGCACTCTTTGGCCAAGCCAGGAGCACAACGTTTCTCTATGTCTGACGGTGTCTACGGTTTGAATAACCTTATCGGCAGAGGTGACTTCGCTAGCCTCAATATCAATGGTCGGAACTCTTTCCCTCCAGAGGTGCCATTCTTGGTCATCAATCCTGACTTCGTAGTCGATAATTGGAGGGCCTGAAGGGTCTGGGAGGTCAATACTTCAAATCTCATGGATCTTATCGCAGAATTCAATTCTTGCAGCAAGGTTTAGTGATCCTCCAATTCCCCAAATGGCCGAGTAGATTACGAACTTGCACATGAAGGAGTCTATCTGGTCGTCAGAGAGTGGGAACTCGGATCTTTCTTCGTTGAATTCTACCACAGTGGAAACTCCTTTTCTGATAAGAGCGAACATCGCCCCCAAAGCTCTGATGTCTGTGAACTCCATGACATGGTCTTGCCCCTTTGAATATTCGAGGCACTGCGAAATAAATCCATCTTCGATGAAGAGTTTTTGAATAGATTCAACACAGACTTCTCGAGTCCTCTTGGCCAGCTTAGCAGCCTCGTCTTGGACCTGTGCTCCTGGAGCATCTTTGTTCTGTTCGTTGCCTTCTTCGGTAGAGCCTTCTCTGGTCAAGGAGTCATAGTCCTCTTGCTTGAGTCTTTCGAGGTAGTGGAAGTACATCATGTCGAGTTTGATGATTTCTTCGCTGAACCAGACCATTCCACATCTCGAGACTGTGGCGAGTGTAGCATACTTTAAGCTTTCTACTTCGAACATAATCCTCACATTCGGAGGGATACTGAGTCTTTCTCCGCTTGGAAGGGTGAGGAGTTTGTTGTCATCAAGAACTGAGTTCAGATTCTCTGCCCATTCTGGATCAACATCACCATCGAAGATAATCCAGTGGTTTCTCTGAGCTTCTCCTCTGACGTTGTCAAGAATTCTTCTGAGGATTCCTGTGAACACACCATCAGTCCACTCTCCAGTCGTTGGGTCAAGCCTTCCGTAGAGATCATCTTTGTGAATTGCCTTTGGCTCGATAACGTAGACTTCATACTTCGTGTGTTCTACTATTTGAAGGCAATCCCTGAGAAGCTTGTATGCTGCAGTTTTACCGCTTCCAGTAGGTCCAACCATCATGACTCCGTGGGATATTGTTTGAATGAGCATCAGCTGCAGCACTTTTGAGATGAAGCTTTCGTCGTAGACGAGGTTGTACCTTGTCTTGAGGAGGTCGTGAATACAGTCGATTAGTCCTTCCTGCTCGACCTTGATAATGTCTGATCCTGGGAACACTCCTGAGAGAAGCTTCGAGAGCAAAGGAATATCTTCAGTGATCAGTTTTGGAACAACAGTGTTACACACTGATCTGATCAGAATGGCTCGCTCAGCATCTAAGTGTTTATTTTCTTCCGTTCTCTTGAGGTTACCGGCACTGACAAGAACACTCTTCAGAGCTCTCAAACCGAAGTCGTAGTGGGGCTGATTTGATAGCTGGTCTCCACAAAGTTCAAACAGACTAACGATCTTCCCCGAAAGCTCCTCAGCAGTCTTGAAACCTTGGGAGTAAAGCATGACTCTGGCAATCATTTCCCTGTTTGGCTTAATCATAGCGACCTGTCTGAATAATTGCTTCAGGTTGTCTGGCAAGTTGGATCTTCCAGCATATCCTGGATTCATTGTGACGAAGATTCCCATAGCTGGGTTCAGCTTAATAGATGACCCGTGAAGTTCGATTTTACCTGAATGCTCTCGCAGCCCAGTTTGAATGGTCAAGATTTGTTGTGAAACAGCAGAGAGCATTGTCTCTTCAAGTCTGTTGAACTCATCGAAGCATCCCCATGCTCCTACTTGGCATAGACCAACGAAGATCCTTCCCATAGCATTTCCATCGAAGGCTTCATCACAGTTGAACACAAGCACGAATCTTCCAAGTTGGGCTCCGAGTGCCTTGACTGATTCTGTTTTACCAGTTCCTGCTGGTCCAAATGGGTTTCCTCCAAGTCTGAAGTTGAGAGCTTGGGTGAGAGTAAGATAGCATCTATCTGTTAATGGAGTCTGGACTAGCTTCTCCCCGACTCCAAGATATTCGAATCCATAGTTGAATACTGCATTAGCCATGAGGATCTCTACCTTCTTCAGGGGGTCCTCCTGATTAGCATTCCAGTAGTATCTCATGTGGTAGAGCCAGTCGAAGTCCTCAACACTTGAGGTTCCAGCCTCTGCGAGCTGTCTCGAAGTGTCTCTCTGGTGCACTAAGTCAGTAATGAGTTGTTCGTATTTTCGTCTGATGTCATTTGGAAGCTCGCCAAGAACTCCCTCAGCTAGAATAACCAAGAAGTTTCCGATATTTTCCTCAGTAGCTTCAAGATGCTTGGTGGTCTTTCTGAGTCCATCCTCAATTCTCTGAGCCCAGGAGATCTGCATGGCAGTGAGCACTATCTGAGCTGGGTACTTATCAATCCACTCCAGGAACACTTCTCGGTTTGAGCTGACAATCATCTTGATGCTCTCAACTGCCTTCTGGAGTTCGTGGGCAAGACAAGATTGCATCATTCCTTCAACCCTCGCAAGTCTGCGGTAGATGGTTGGGTCGTCAGACAATTGGAGATTCTGCTTGAAGTGGACATACTCTCCTTCTCTTGAGAACATTCCTTGGAGTTCATTGCCATCCGGGGACTTCAGGCTTGCAATTCCTGCAAACATTTTAGCGAAATGTCTCTGAATGTTGCTAATATCCTTTGAGTTACCAATGATTTCAAGCAGGTCTTCATCTCCAACAAAGTAGAACCTTGCGAAGTTAGATCTCTGGGTCTCGAGGTAATCTCCTAGGGCTTTCTGAATCTTGTTGAGCATATCACTCAGTCTCTGTAATGTTTGCTCTAAGTTTGCAATGGCACAGACTTCTTGGGTGAGTGGCTTAGCTGACACTTTTCTCATCAGCTGAACAAATTCTGAGTCAATGCTCTTGAACCTTGTGAACTCTTGTGGCAGCTGGGTCTTGATATCTGCAGCACCAAAGAAAATTCCTTCAAGATAGACCCATCTCCTCTGGACATCAATCCAGATATCAAAGATGGTTCTCATTTGCTCTAGCTTCCAGTCCCATTTAGGGATTGCCTCTTCAAAGTTCTTAACGAACGGGGACATTCTGGTGGAAGCAAGGTTGCCTGAATGTTATTTGAAGCTTACTGATGTCTTCGTCAATCATTGTAAATAAGTCATCCCACCCTCTGATCAACCTGCACTTGGCTTGCTGCTATGTTAGCTTTCTAACTTACAAATTTCACTAAATCGAGCTCATGAGCGGCCCAGTGATCCTTCATGTCAGTAAGGAACCTCTCGATGGCACTCTCACCAATGGCTTGGGCCATGATGTCTCCAACTGCAACTTTATTGGCGATGAGGTCAGCCTTCCAGAGGTCCAGGACGGTGAGTTCATTGAATGGGATCTTGATTCTCAAGACTCTGAGGAGTTTGGTCCAATGTCTTTGCTGGATTGCTTCTCCCTTTAAGTCAATGACTGTGTTTTGCATGCTCTGGAATTTGCTGACTCGAGACTTCATGTCTTCGTAGGCATCATATTGCTTGAACTTTGTTGGCATTTCAATGAATTCTTCTAAAGTGTTTCGCAAGCTTTCCTTAATTTTATTGGGATTTAAAGCAGTGAAGAGGGTCTCTCCAATTTCTAAGACTTGATCCCAGATCTTGCTGAGGGCTCCCCAAACGCCCTTATAGTCTCTGATGGTGGCCTCAAATCAGTCTAAAGCCTCTGGGTCTGAGAGATCCATGTCGAGAAGTTCTTTAGCTTTGCAGACTCTCTTCCAGTCATCCTTGAGCTTGCCTGCTTTAGCTTCAACCACACTGAGGAAGTTGAGAATTCCTCGAACGTCAGGAAGTGCTTGGTCGCCTTCTTGGCCTTCTTCGACTTGGATGAATCCTTGGTCTTTCATGGTGACCCATTCCTTCTTGGCTTCTTCGATCTTCTTGGCGACCACCTTCTGTTCAGAGATGACCTTTGATCTGAGTCTGTCCATTTCTCCCTCCATGAGCTTGACCTTCTTGGAAAGAATTTGCTTGAAGTTGCTCCAGGCGCCTCTGACATTGTCAATATTGAGCTTATGAGGAGTTTGGATATAATACTTCTTCTTGAGAATGCCGAATCCTTGCTCATAAACATCCTCCAGCTCTTTCTCCCATTTGCCAGACAGACGCTTCTTCTCCTGGATTTCAGTGATGAAAATGGTGACGTCGATATTTGGGTTGTCCAGAGAGAGAAGTTCGAGCTCATTCTTGGCAGTAGTAAGAGTCTTGTAGAATTGGTTCATGTTTCCAGAAACATCTTCATATAGCCTCTTCACAATTTGGTCTCTCAGAGAGTTGAATCTGTTGTTGACTTGGTCTTGAGCCTTCTGGTAGTCAATCACAACAGCTCCGAAGTGTTTGATCGTTTCGGCTCTATCAAAGTTTCTCATGATTAGGTCTTGAAGGCCTCCGAGGCAGAAGTGCCATTTTGCTACATTTCCTCCCAGTTTGTCGTAGAGCTTAGAGAAGTCTACATTCCAGAGAGCCTGGCAACCTGAGATTGACACATATGATTGAGCATCTCGAATAGCGGATTCAATGGTCTGGTTAGCTTTCCGCATAATATCTTTTCTGATCTTCTTCAGAGCGAATCTGAAGTCTGGTTCTTCCTCGACATCTCCAGCCAGTAAAGAGGTGCTAGCTCTGCTTCGGTTGTCATACTTTGTGCTCTCAATATTTTTCTGTCTGCCAATTACAGATACGACACGGTTGAGCTGCTTGTACCAGAAGGACCTCATTTCTTGCACGCTTGGATCCATCACCAGCTGTCTGTCTCTAATTTTGATCTCATGGATTGGAGCCAATTTGATAAATCTTGGGGTGCAGTCTCCATAGTTATTGAACTCATCAATCCACTGTTGAATAGCTTCCTCGGCCCTCTTGACCAAGATGCTCTCGACGTGTTGGTTCACAATATCAACCCACTTGAAAATGTTTGAGAAGTCGGAGAAGACAAAGTCGTCTGCAATTCTCTGGAGTTCGTCGAGCCTGTGTTTAAACTCTTCGCTCTTGTACATGCAGTCGTCAAGACCCTTCATGATTTGGTTCTTTCTGTCGTTCTTCTGTAAGGCAATATGGGTGGAATCTTCCAGTTCTTGAACTTGAGCTGCGATCTGGTTGGCATATCCAGGGAGTCCTCTTTCATCCTTCCAGGAAATCTTTGTTCCAGCCTTGAACTGCTGGTGGACTCTCTTCCTCTTCGAAGCAAGAGACATCTCAATCTCAGGAGTGGTTATGCTGTTGACTTGTTGGATAGTAGCCAAACTATCAACTAATGAGATGTAGGATGGGAATCACATCTCCACTTCGGAAGCCTTCATCAGGATTGTATGTGGAAGCCTCTTTCCGAGTGATTTCAGAGTATTCTTTTCATGGTATAGCCAGCGAGCCTTCTTATTGAAATTAACTTCAAGCTTGAGCGAGCCATCACTCTTCTTGGAGATTTTGTAAATATGGAGTTTCTGTTTGTCAAATGGCTTGATTTTGTTCATCTCTTCAATCCATGCGTTGTAGTGAGTCGTCTTATAGTCAGCCAAATGCTTCGCAATCGGGTCAAGTTGTTGCTTGAGTTGCTTTCCTGATGAATGTTTCTCCCACTCAGCACCCAGCACATCTTTGACCCTTTGGGAGTAAGTATCTAATTTTCTCTCGAGAGTATTGTACCAAGTGAGCAGACCTGAAACACTTGGGAAATTCCTGAATTTGTACATCTTGCAGACTTCTGAAGAGCCGTATTTAACCAAGAATCTATCTCTGAAGCTGGTGATGTCTTTCTTGATACTGGACAAGATCTGGTTCTGGTACTCTTGGATTGCACCTCTAATCCTTGGTCTTGAGAACAAGGCGTTGACCTTCGAGAAAGTTCTGAACACCTCATTAGTACTCTTTGCAGATGCTAGTCTATCTCTGATCTGAGTAGTAATCTCTTGTTCAATTCTGTCAATCTTTAAGTTGTACTCTTTGTTTGCCTTTTGCCATCTGTTCTCTCCTTCAGCAGTCATGTCGAGCACATTGATTGACAGGAAGATTGTGTACGCATTTTGGATGTCTCTGACAGCTTCTTTAGAACTGGAGTCACTTTGCTTTGAGAAGATGCTTGACACAATCTCAAGTAACTTTACATTCTCTTTCCTGTGCTCTGAGATTTCGTTGAGTCTTCCCTGGATGTTACTATGCTCGAGGTCGAGCTTCTTGGCAATAGTCTTCCTCTCGTTTCTCTTGGGATTTTTGTTCTTTGCCGATTCAATGAATTGCTTCAAGCACTTGTCGATGTCTGAGAAGATCTTAAGTCACTCTTCTTTGATGATCATGAACTTCTTATTTTCGATGGTCATTAAGTCGTAGTCTTCAAGAATCTTAAGAATTCTCTTGGAGCAGTCTTTACTGAGAGCCTCCAGCATCTCCATGATTCTGCCGATCGGGTAGGAAGTCCCCTTCTTGAACACCTTGAGGTACTCGAAGATATCATTGATTGCCTTCTGTGTGCTTGGGAGGTCCTTGGCAGAGATCAAGTCATTGATTGGGCAGTCCTTCAACATCATATTGAAGTCTTGAGCTTTCTTGAGTTCATTCATAACATTGATGTCCTGGTTGAAAGAGAGGACATGCCTTCCAGTCGAAGACTCCTTGTTCAAGAGGCCTAAGACTGTCTGGATTTCTGGGGTTTCAAGTTGTTGTTCTATATTTCTAAGAGCAGTCTCTCTATTCTTCCAGAAAGTGATTTCCGTCAGAACTGAATCAATTCAGAAATTAGCGTCCATATATGTAACTTTCGATATGTCTTTGAGCCAATAATTGAGAGACTTTATCAGAGAATCAACGAAAGTTTGGTCAGAAGACTCAGCCTCAAAATCATCGATACTTATGGTCCTTCCTTCGGCCTCAACTTCAAGCTTCTTCTGCAAGACTCTCTTCGGCAGAGTTAGTTTAACATCGTAAGAAATCTGATCTTGAGTGCAATGGGTGAACTCAAGTCTGAGCTTAGCGAGCAGCTGCTCGATCTCATCTAGATGGTCTATGTTTCCGCTATCAGATGACTTCTTTGACCTGTAAGAAGCAAAGAGGGGGATGAGACCATTGTCAACATAAATATTAGCGAGTCTGAAGATGTCAATTTCCTCTCCAGGATATCCAAGATTGATCACTTGGAGTTGTTTTCCAATCTTGCCTCCTGTAGTCTTCAGTTCAATATTGCCCCCATGATGTCTCTTGATGAAAGCAATGGATTGGGAGTCAGCTCCTCTGTACTGAACTTTGAGATCAACAGCAATACTGATCATTCAATTCTTATGAGACTCAGAGGTGTCAATTGTATCCTGGGCTGTATCTTTGAGTTCCTCTTTGCCTTCTGCTTCTTGTTCATTCATAGTTGCTGAGGACTCTTCTACCTTGGAAACAATCAGAGATCTATTCTGTGCGTCTGTAATGAAAGCTCTAATCGTGTTCAAGTTCTCCTCAGTATGAATAGATTTGTGAAAGTAATCTTGCGACTCTACGTCAAGTAGAGCCGAACTGACTGATGTCATATAATCGGTGAAGACCTCTAGTTCCTCTCTAGTTAAAGCTTCAGGGGTCTGGTCTTCTATATCCTGCGTAATATCGGTTTCATGGCTTTGGTCCAACGTCGTATCCATTTTACTTACGCTATTTAATATAATTTAAATTCTTCCTTCAGTATATATCTCGTATTCAGGGGTTTTGGGGTTTTGGGGTTTTGGGG
>CAMPGE010011030.1:0-14117 GCA_946863485.1 Moneuplotes crassus | reverse complement strand
CCCAAAACCCCAAAACCCCAAAACCCCAAAACCCCAAAACAATCCCAACATATAATAATATCCTACAAAACTTCAATCATGGGCAACCACTCGATCACAAAAAGAGCCGAATCCACTGACCCCCCACTGAACTTCACGACCCACACACTTGAGGCTACACTCCAAAGAAGCTACAGAGACTTCTCAAGCTGAGTCAGAGGTAACTTTAGAACAGGGGTTTTGAGGGTTTGGCTGTACTTAGAGAGGGTGTTGGGAAAGTAGGAATGGGAAGAGGTGGAAGGGGAATTGTGATAGGGTTTTGGGGGAGTTGGAAGAGGGTTGAAGTGGATATAGGGAAGGTCAGAGGAGCAAGTGAAGAAGATTTTAAGGAGGTTTTTGAACAGTATTTGTAAGTGAGGGGTTGTGGAGTGCAGGGGGGGTGAGGGGAGAATTTGAGGGGTAGGGAAAGGGTGGGAGTGGTTTTTTGGGGTATTAAAGGAGTTGAGAGGTAGGATTAAGAGTAATTGTTGCTTTAAATGTTAAGAAAGATAGTTAGATTATTTAAAATACATCTTTAGATGTTTCATAGCTTCTTTATTTTAGAATTTATTTGGTCTTCAACGAAAATGTTTTGATGCTATGTTTATGTCAACTTGCCAATTCATCAATTTTTTGATACAGTATTATCTTCTTCAAACTGAATTCTTTCAACTTTAAAATATCTGTAAAAGTGCGAAGATTCTCGAGGAATTTTTGGATTAAAATTTTCAGAAAATTATGAAAAATAAAATTTATTTAGAAATAAAAATCTTGAAAAACAAAAAGACAATATTGCTGAAAAGAACTTGTTCGCTGAGATAAACGAACTGTACAAAGCTGGATTCTGAACATCCGAGCATTTAACCAAATCTATTGAGGATAAAGGTAATCAAACACTTCTCCTCTTCACTCTAAGATCTTACTCCTAAATATCTAAACAGCTCAGAACCTTAGATGTTCAAATATTTCGTTAAGAAATTTTATCTGAAAATAAAATTTATACAGTTTTCCATCTGGACAAAATTGATCAATGAGGAAATGATCCAGAATATTTCTTCAAAAGGCAGTACGAGGTATGCTTCCTCATCTACAGTGTAAGTATTGGTTATAAATCAATAGTACATGAATGTTCTGTGCACAACCAAGAAGGAAAGCAACTTCAGCTTTCATAAAGCTCTGGCAGATAAACTAGAGGACCAAGAACAAGGTATACTCTTTTTGATATTTTTAGTGCTGATCCGAGCAGGATTATCCACAGGAATCCCTCCTCTTCAGCTCTTCTACATTGAAGAATTGACTGAACTCTCTATTGAGTCCCAAGAGATGGCTCTAAAGCGCCTATACACCTTTTTGATAAACCAGAAGGCATCAGGACTGAGACCAGATGAGTATAAATTCTATATTCAAGAAGAGGAATATAACAAGTACTTGAACTACCTTGTGAAGATCTGAAGAAAGAAAGTTCCTACCCAGTCGGAACAGCAGAAAAATCTTGTGACCAGCATGGCTATCAGAAACATTATACTTATATAGGAAACCTAAGAGCCTCTGGAGAAGACTATTTGGTTGCATATAATCTCATATGGAAGAAAAAGTTAAAGCTTAACTTATTCCCAGAGTTGATTAGGCACCCTTACTTACAAAAGATTTGCCAAAAACTTAAAGTGAGTGATCAAGTAAGCTATAACCACTAGTTATATTGGATTTTATGTGTCTAACTTTTTATAGGCCATGCCACCTCAAGATACTGGTTGAGATGAGGAAACACCTCAAAAGAGACAAGAAAAATTTGATACAGTCTTGGAATATAAGGAAGGCAAAGATTTTGAAATATTCGATTATCCTAAAAAGACAATTTGAAAAAATAGTGCTTACAAGCTAACATTTGATGAAAAATACATGTACTTATGGAATAAAAATAACGCTGTTTATAAGATTGGCTACAAGTCTTCATTAGGAGTTTGCCCAGGGTATATTTACTGACGAGAAGAAATACCTTCTGACGGTTTACATAATACAATTGCATTTATAAGAGATAAACTATATTACAGAAAAATTGAGTGCGAGGAAGGAAAACCGTTGGAAATACTAAAACTTACCACCCTCCAACCAACATCCAAAGAGGAAATAAATCGATTAACATCACAGACAGAACGAAAATCTCTGATAGATTCTTGGAATAAACCAATCATCGAAAGATTTGATGAGGCTTTGCTAGAAGAGGAGATTTCAAAAAGAAGACACAACAGCTTCAGATGGATATATTATGCCCAATTTTTTACAGATGGAGATTTACTTTATATTCTCGCACCTTACTTAGAGGTTAAAGATAATCAAATGCTGGAGGAAGTATCGCATATTGAAATAGAAAGATATGATCCCGATACTTGGAATTTCATTAGAAAAACTAAACTGAATTACGAGCCAATTAACCAAGAGAGTATGCCACCTGAAGAGCAAAAAAGAGTATCTCAGGATACTGAGACTATCAAAAAGTATTGCTCTGAAGGAAATTTCAAATAAATCAATGATAGGGACAAATAGTGAAATTCTAGCCATAACAGCTCAAGGGAAAATGTACTTCTTTGATCTAGAAACTGGCAACAGGTATAAAACCACCATAGAAGTTCCAAATAACAAAGGTGGAGGATATGACCCTTTCACTAACACATTCTGGACATGGAAAGATAATGAAGATAACGCTATTCTCAAGAGTTTCAAAATTGAAGGCTTTAGAAGCATAGATGAGATCAAACAATCATCTCAGAACAATTCAAACAACTATGCTCACAAAAGAGTTCAGGATATCATGAAAAGCCAAAGAATTGAAACAAAGATTGAAAGAAGAAATTTCGAAAATTTCCTCAAAAGACTTGAGAATAGATCTATTCAGGAATTAATTATCAGTAATTTATTAAATCTCATATTTAGATCCTAATTACCCTGAGAATGAAATGGAAGAGCTTTCATTGTACCTCATTATGTACATTATATCTAAAGGATGTGAGAACATGGATGCAGATATTCAGAAGCTAAATTTTCTAAATTTTGATGATGAGCATCTTACAACTCAAACCCGATTATACAGATGCCAGCACGGTGTGTCCATCACAATGACTTTCATTAAGGAGCTAATAAAAGCAATGGAAAGATTTACAGACTTTCTTGACCAAGAAATGAATGATGAAAACATTCTACAGCAATATGAGCTTCTCTGGATTCTCTGAGCTGTATCTAAAATGTTCATATCACTTGAGAAGCTCAAAATCAGATTAGAAGAACTTGTCAAATATTTTGAGATTAGAGACAGATTCATTGAACTTGTCACTTTCTTTGTGACTAGTATTCCACAGAGAATTATTCAAGGTTTTAATATTTCTTCTGATGATAATAGGTAATTTCTGGAATAACTTCTAGCTCTGAAATTCAAATTATCTGGAAAAATATAAATACTCAATGAGTGGAGATCCAAAATTCACTCTCCAACATGATATTAGACAATCAAGATAAAGTCACACAGAAATTGCAAAATACTCTAGAAGAACTTGAAAAAGGACAACATGGGGACTCTCAAATGATTTACTTAAATTACCTCACTACATGAGATTCTTTTGAAGACATTATAGAAAACACTGTTCTTTTAAAAATCTTTTGAGTTTGATGTGACATTGTTTCGGCTAAAATTTGATCTGAGTTGGAAAATCTGACCCTTCAAAGCAAATTCACACAAATCAAAAGCACAAAATTTGAAGATTCCTGAGAGCTCTTTGTCACGTGTTACATTAAAAAGACTTTAACTCACATATTCAAACATAACTTTACCTCAAAACCAAAGGATCCAAAGAGAAATGACCAAGAAGTTCAGGAAGAACAACTAAAAATTGAAGAGAAAATGAAACTTTTCTCCATAATCTACGAGCAACTTAGCAAAAGCTTACAATCAATTATCACTTCTGCTGCAGAATCCTTTGATGATGTCTTAAAGCAGATCTCCCAAATAAAATCAGACAATAATTTAGAAAGTAGCCTTGAGGATAGATTAGAAGAGCAATATTTGTCATACCAAGAGAATCTTTCCGACATTGTAGTCAATGGAAGCAAATCAATGTTCATTATAAATGCCCTGATTAGCATCATGATCTCTGAGAGGAAAGCAATAATGACACATTCATTGAGCTCTTTCTTTAATAGTTCCCTCGATTTAATAGATAGCATTCTACAATTCAGCCAGTAAGTTTGCAAATTTTGACATCATAGAGTCTATTTGAAGTCCAAAGTGCTGAAACTTGATACTAAAACAGATCATTTCACCCTTATAGAATGTCTCGAAGAAGATCTAATGCTTCAGTTGTTAAATTCTCTATGAAAAATGTCATATGATTTGATAGAGATAACAGAAAGTTCTTCGAAATCTGATGAAGATCAAGTTGTCAAGCTTCTATTGAAGGGGAATATCTTTTCTGGAGGTATACATACTAAATTCCTCTCAAATTTTAGCCCACAAGCTTGTATTATCATCAAGCATCTTGCTGGATTTGCTGATGATTCCCAAATAGTCAGCTACATCGAAAATACTGACCTTGATGAAGAAAATAGCCTGATGGAGGCTATTATTCATGATGGAGTAGATAAATGAGTAGATACATTTATAAATCTTCTCCAATGGGATCTTCTCAGAAAGAACCCTGCTGCTAAAGCAGGAGGGGCACAAGGAATGGCAGTCTCTAGATGTGCATTTGCAGCAAATCTAGCTTTAAACAGATATGATGAAGTATGAAACTACACAAATCTCAGCACTCTGATTGACCAAATAGAGATATTCTTCTCTGAATGAGATGAAAGCATGCCTCTAAATCAACGAAACAATGAATGTATCGAAGAACTCCAGAGCTTAGGAGATATCAGTGGGATACTTGACAGATGGAAGATTGCAACCAAAATGAGAGTCTGGCTCCAAGAGAAGAAAACGGATATCTCAAATAGAGTTCAGAAAGAATTTGGCACTAGAAACAGCATTGAAGAGGAATCAAATAAAGAAGAAGAGAAAATTGATACATCTACAAGAAGAGATGATGCTGATGCATATCAAGGGCCATCCGAAGATCAAATCTTCGAGATTGAGAAAGAAAGAATATCTGACTTAGTGAAGAAGGTACAAGATAAAGCAAAGTTGTTAGTAAAACTTGCGACTCCTAAATCATGGAGACAATCAGATTTTTCTGATAAAAACTTAGTACAGGTCGGTAGATATAATAACGACCTAAATAAAATTGACCGAAAGAGCACTTCTGATGTTTTACAAAGAATTAAAAGTATTCAAATTTCTTCTGGAACAATTCCAAATTACGAGAACGTTTCAAATAAAGAGATATTTTCATCATGCTCATCATCTGTGCTCGCGACACTTCAGTGAAATGCAACTGCTCTAAAAATCATAAAAATGATTGAATCGAAATACATAAGTGCTCTCAATAGATATTGAGGATTGAAAATGATGGTCAAAATATGCCAACTCAAATTGCCCATTGATGCTCAAAAAGGATGATACAGCTGGTTCTGTACTGCCTTAAGAAAGCATTCTGATGGCATGGCTCACTATACAGACAACTTAAATGGAGTTGGAGCGCACTTACTGACTAAAATCAAGCATGCCTTTTTCAAAGTATACAATGAAATTATCAAGTCTCTCAAAGATACAAGAGAAAAGAATGACATCAAGTACTTATTTGATTGAATGAAATGGAGGATTGGGGCATCGGACCATCAAAATATTCTAGATAGTGGGGTAATTCAACTTCTGAAGAATGGAAATGGCCTAATGGATCAAGACAACCCCATAAAATTTAGTTGGGGAAAGCCAATAGAATTTACTGTAGACATACAAAACAGGACTCTTTCTCATATTGTATTCGATGCATTTGAGTTCATTATGATTTCGATATTCTCAAGAATATTAGAACAAGATCAAAGTAAAAGTGTAGAAGCATTGAACAATAATTCTCCACTCAGTAAGATTAATAGAGCTCAATCTCTGATGGCTACAAGTTCCTATGAAGCTCTCACTCAATCATTATTTGAAATAATCTTTATTAAGTTAAGTGAAGTAACTGAAAAGAAGACTTCAGTTTCAAAGAAATTTGAAGAGAGCAAAGAATTTCCTACTTTGGAGAACAAAATCCATGGCGATCAAAATAACTTCGACTGAAGCCAATCTTTTGACATCGACGATATTGAAGATGATATTATTGAGATAGAATATGATAGAACCGTTATTCTAAAACTATTGAGACTAGTAGAACTTATAACTTCTTTAGCAATCCATAACGAAAGATTCCAAGTATCTCTTAGGAAAAACACACAGCCAAATCACGTTCTTCAATTCTGCTCATACATCTTAAAATTTAGTGTTGCAAGACATACAATTCTTGCCTTAAAAATTCTTTCAGACCTTCTTGAAGCAGAAGTTGAGACTACTCTCTTCGATCAGGCTTTTAAAAACAATGAAGATCATAACTGGGTTCATAAAGTAATGACAGTATTGACAAAGGTTGATTTCGGTGACTGTACCTTCCTCCAATTCCTGTTCAACCTTCTCCTTCTGATTAGATCCAACCAATGAGGAAGGAAGAAAACAGACTTCAAGGATAAATATATCACAAGTTGTGCGATAGTAAGATTTATTAGAGAAATTTGTCAGTCTGGAAAACATCAGATTTGGAGAAATCAACTTGAAAGAGTTGTGGAAACCTTCCTCACACAAATTGATTCCTACTCAATAGAAGAATTTGATACCATTACATGCTTATTTGAAGGAGGGGAGTACCTTGGAATGAACATTGGAGCCCAAGGTATCACCAAAAGCGGCAGAAAATTTACAGCTATTGGCTTTGTTGATAGCAAGTTCAAAATTCCTTGTGTCAGTGAAGAATCTATGCTAAAGTATTTCAATGATAGTGATAAGAATATATCATGAGAACCTCTTGAGAGCAAAGATTATATCTTTGGAATACTCTTTGATAGCACTAATTTAGAGAGAAATGATCTATTTTTAGAACACATAACTGATGTCACCCTTACTCCTAACATGAATGAAGTCAGTGATAATTTTCTATCAGAAGAGCCAATTCTTTTAAAATTTATTGATTTAGTGATGGAAGAGTCAAACCTTGATTACACTGATAGAGATACTCTTACAAAAAGATGCACTACTCTTAAGATAATCCTTGCAAATATTGAAAAGTAAGCTACAAATCACATGATCTTTTCGTATTTCTTATTTTTGATAAAATATAAATATTCTCAAGGAGTATGTTTTGAATATAAACAACATATTTTCTGCTTCTTTATAAGATAGAGAATAATTAAAACAAAATTTACAATTCTTGAGGGAAATTTCTTAAGCCTATATAAATAGATTTTAAATATTACTAATCATTAATGATTCCTAGTAAAAGCCCAATATGCTGCTCTCTAATAAAGTTAAAATTATTAAAATATCATCTAAATTTCTCCCAGACTCCAAAAATCTGTCCACCTATCTAACCTCATTATTACCTACTGTTGGCTTTCATAACCCACTATATAGCTCAACTTTCCTGACCAAAGTCTCAGAGAGCTCCATACACAAAATAATAAGCAGATTTATTATTGTTCTAATATCGGAATGCCAGAAAATGTCCTGAGGCTCAAATGTGGTGAAAAAATTGGAGCATATTGAGCAAAGAGTTTATTTACTGAAGAAATTGAGTTGCCAACAAGAATGTGACCCGGCTGGTGAAGAAAGAATAAATGAGAAGTTAGATGAAGGGTTGGATGAAGAGTCGATTGCCATAAATTTACCCCACCAGGCCCAAGAAACAAGCTTTGATAGGAAAAGTTCAGGATTTATTAAGGATTCTTGGCCTGATATTTGAGAAAGCAGTAAGTCATCTTGGATTTGTTGCTAATATTTTCAATGATATCAAAGTTCTGTGACTTCTTGAATTCTTGTGTTCTTAAATATATTCTGAAATAATTTGCCTTGTTCATGAATGTTGATTTTTTCATTGTTAATTCATTGCCATATAATCTTCTTAAAATATTACTAAGTTAACTAAAAATATTTTTAGAGCATATTGACAATTCTGAAAGGCAAAGTTTAACTCAGAAAATAAATCATCTCAACTGTTACAATGAACTCGACAAGAATGTAATTGAGGAAGAGAAATACTCAGATTATCACGATGAAATATTATATATTCCTTCTGACGATGATATTGACGCCGACGATTTAGACGTAGGAGATATTTTAGATTTCACACTTCAAAGTTTTAGAGAAAAACTGGATGATAACAAATCAATTGATCTGGGCAAAATCGATGAAAACCGAAAAGAAAACCAAAAATAACTCTAAGAAAACCATATTCGAAGCAATTTATTGAGATCATCCCCAAAATTTAAGCCAAGAGTACATATCAATGCTTAAAATGTATTACTCAAAACTCTGTAGTAGAATTCTTTCAGTACTTATCCTCAAACTTCCAGAAGAAGACATTTGAGAGCTTATCTTTGAAAATAGACAGAATCAAAGAGGGATTGTAAACTATCTTTTAAAACTATCAAATGAAGATTCCTACTCAGAGAAATCCAATCAAGAAGATCCAGAAGGTGGATTGTTCTTGAAGGTTTTCTCAAAGATTAATTCTGCTTACTCGCAGAATAAACAGTCTAAGCCATTCTTATGAAATCTACTGTCACAAATATTTTCAGGAGCTTCAAATTCTCTCCAGAAGTGCAAGCAGGAAGGTTATAAAACAATCCGAGATTTTCTTGCTGATAATCCGAAGTTTTTAGGATGATTTAATCTGTATTTCTTACCTGAAATCCTTGAAATAATCTCTAAATCCTTAGATGGAACGATGAGAGTCCTGAATCAGACAATTTATAAAAATTTAATCGAGATTCTGCCTTACTTAATCACCCTTTTTGAAGACGATGAACCTTTGGTAGTTAAATCCTATACTTCCTTAGCCAAGATCATTCTTGAGTACTTGACAAAAAATGAAGAGCCAGAAGATACACCAGTGATTAAAGGAATATTGCAAAATAAAGTCATAGATCAACTACTCAGTAAAATTCAAAGATAATCTTTAGAAAAATTGTCCCAGTTTAACGAGTACGATAATAGCAAGGTTGATATTAAACAGAAAATTTTCATTGAGATAATGCTTATGATCAAAATTATTGACAGAAAACATCCTGATATTACTTCCATCTATACTTATCCAAACTTGCTTCTTGCTTTAGAGCTATCTACAAGAATATTGAAGCAGGAGGATTCACAATTCTTAAGTTATCTAGAGTTCTATAACAAAAAAAGACTAAAAGAATTTGAGAATGTCTCATTCAGTATGGAAACTGCAAATCCTAGGTTTGACCATAAGATAGTCTCTAAACATACTTTCAAAGATGTCCAAAAACTATCGATTACTTTGAAGCCTAATATAGAGCATTTGAAAGGATCTCATATGTTAATATCTAAAGACCCTGAAGGAGAATTTCCAATAAGATTAATTGATACTTCTGAGTTGAGTTGGAAAACAACAGAAGTGTATATTAACAGTAACAATTTCTACTTTCATTATCCTTACTCAGTTGATCCAACCCCATCCTTTATTAACTGTTTTGGAAGCTGAGAAGGTTACAGATTGGGAAATGGACAACACCAAGGCTATTCAAAGGGATTCATTCCAATGAACAACCAGAATGTTAGAATCAAGATGCTCAGACAGGCTAAAGACTATACTATAGCTCTTTCTAATAATAATGATCTTTACGTATGTGGCACGAATTATTGATGGAGTGAATCTTACAAAGATATGCAAATCTATCCAGGGAAAGTACCTAATGGTGAAATAACTGACATTAGAGCTGGTCATTACAATTTTGGCATTTTGATAGATAATACAAAGTTTTATTTCCAAGGAATCAACCAAAATAAACAACTTTTTGGGGATGAAGTCTTCAGCAAGTTTAATGATGAGAGTCTTTGAGTTAGAGAATTGAAGTATAAACCAAGACCAGACAGAGATGATGGGATAGTCCTACATTTCGATATCGGATATGATTATATCATTTATACCACAAGCGGAGGAAGATGATATGCTTCTGGAAAAGATTTCCTACAGTTTTTCAATCAAGATGGAAATGATGGAGAGTTTTATGAAATTTACTTCCCCAAAGACATAGTCCCAATCAAACCTTTTCCATGAAAATCCAGGGAAAGCAAGAACTGCTGTATAATGCTTGTTCAGAACAAAGGTAAAAATGAACTCTGGTCTTGTGGAAATAGCCCTTCTTATCTCCTTGGCCAAGGTGAGGGCATTTACAAATCCTTTGGATTTGCTCCTCTACAATATGACTGTAACAGCATAAATTTCACTTTTGTCAGCTGCTATGGCAACTGGGCAATGGCTATTACAGATAGATCAGAACTTTACGGATGGGGATCAAATGAGTTTCAAACACTTGATGAAGGTGAAGACATTAAATATTTTTCTTCCCCCACACTGATAGAATATAACGAGATGACAGTAAGTAATTATAAAATAATGAATCCGGATGAGACCCCACAAATAATATTCTACTAAAAATATGATTAGATGAATCTCACATTTTTATTATAGGACAAAGTTGTTCACGAGGTCAAATGTGGAATGAACATGGCTTTGGTAGTCTTTTCAAATAAGAATGAGGAAATTCAGAGAAAGCAGCTTCTTCTTAAAGGAAATACTGGTAATTTGACAGACTATTTTTAATGATTAAAAGTTCCTTTTGCAGCTTTAGAGAATTCCTTAATAGATAAAATTTTCCATTACTTATGCTAATTACTCAATTAAACATTACAGAAATGATTGAGTCTGTTCAAAATAATTCAGAAGGAGATTTGCTGGAACCTTATCAAGATCAAAAATACAAGTAAGAAACATCACTCACTTTTTTTACTTTCCACAAACTGATTATTCCTTAATAATACACTATAATTAATATGAAAAATACAAATAATCTGCACAAAGAATAGTCCTCTAAATTTAACTGTAGATGGATAGAACTAGGAGAAGACACCTTCTTTATTTCAACAGAGCCAGATGAAATAAATTACCCTATTGGACAAATTCATTATGACTACCAATGAGTGGTGACCAAGCAAATGCCTATCATTGGCACAATGCATTTTTGGAAACAAGTAAAATATGACATTAATAATATAGGGAAATGAATGGCTCTACCTTTCTGAAAAAGGCTATAAAATACTCAGAGAACGAGGGGATGAAGAGCATGATGCCATAGATATTCCAGACATATGATATGTTACTAAGAACTATATTCAAAATATTCCTAACAGAGTTTGGCCTGTCTTGGATGAATATAAGATGTTTGAATCAAGACTTTCACTTGATTTTAAACCTCAGTATACTTCTTATTGCTACTTTAATCATCAACAAAAAGAGCAATATGAAAAATTAGAAGAAGAAAAGAAGCATGACCAAGAGAAAGATCAGACAAATGCCTCGATTCCAGGAATTCACAGTAACGAAGAGGATATATTCAAGCCAGAAACTCATGATATGAACCCTTTGATATTCTACAGATTTGGAAGACCATTCAGAAAAGGCTCCAATCTACCTAGAATAGTGCTTTCCGACTATTTCAAGCAAGAGAACGAGAGCGCAATTAACCTCGAAATAATTCCTGATTACAGTTATGAGCCAAACGAAAAAGCAACACAACTATTATTAGATAGCTACAACAAGATTCTAAACGATGTTGAGTCCTTCGATGAAGCACTAGAACAAGAATTAAAGAACGAGATAGATAAATATCTTATAAAAAGACGCATAACTCTCTTCTCGAATTCTCCTCCTGAGGTTGAATATAACGACCTTGAGATCACTTCCAAGCTGCTCAAAGATTTTATTGACTCTTTAGAAAAGGTATGTAAATTTTTATTTGAGTAAATTTTATTTTCAATATAATACTCATACATCTATAAATTCCTAAGTTTATGATCATTTAAACTCCTCAGAGCACTTAGAAATGCAACAGTTCGAAATAGTTTCAAATAAATCTCTAACAAATTGTAACATTTCATTAATCAAGCTGGTATTTTAAGAAAATCAGAAAGTGTGTAGAGTAGTATTTATCAACAAAACTTAGGAAATTACTAGAAATATTTACACTTGGTGATATTATTGATCACCTTGCATAAAAAGTTTGCTGGGAGTTATATTTTATTAGGATGTTTGGATGAAATGACTAAATATCCTCATAAGTGACTAAATTTGGAATACTCAACGTAATTTTAATATAGAAAGGAGAGAATTCAAAAGAAATAATTCAGACAAAGATTAACACGATGATGCTATTCAATCACAATATAGTCAAGGCTCTAAGATGGGTTATTACTGAAGATGCCATTTTGAAAGATGCTTCAATGAATGACAGAGAAGGTCCAAACTGCTTCCTTTCAACTAGTTTGTTGAAAAATAAATCAAAGATGTTTAACAAAACAAAGAATGATTATTTGCTGAAAATTATAGACTCCTTACCAAGAAGTTTCGATGAAAAAGAGGTTACTTATCACAGAATCACTACTCAAGAAAATAAAGGTATTTATAAAGTTGATATATTTATAAAGACAAAGGAATTGTAGATGATGATGCTCAATGGACAATCTTTGCCACAACCATGAGAAAATGCATGGAAAGCGGATATGAAAATCTCTGAGTGAATAGCCCTCAGCAGAAAGCATGGAGCGCTAAGTTTGTAGGAGAAGGAAGTATTGACGATGGAGGCCCATACAGAGAAACTATCAGTAATATGACTGATGAGTTACACAGTCAATATCTACCGCTCTTAATTCCTACTCAGAATAACAAGAATGATCATGGATTTGGTAGAGATTTATGGACCGTAAATCCAGCTGCAACCAGTCCAACTCATTTAGAAATGTATAAATTCATGGGAGCTCTTCTAGGAATGGCTTTTAGAGCAGGCCAAGTTATGGACATGAAGCTCCCATCAATATTCTGGAAGAAATTTACAAACGAAGAAATCACAATCAAAGACCTTGAGTATTCAGATGCATATGCAGTCCAACTAATCAGAGAAGTCGAAAATATGAAAGCTATTGTAAGGAATAATTCATAATTTATAGACTACAAAAGAAGAATTTGAATCTTCAATGGACATGAGTTGGACCACTCAGTTATCAAATGGAGAAACTATTTCTCTCTGTCCAAAAGGACATGAAAGAAAAGTTCTTTATGAAGAGACTGATGAATATCATCAAAAGGTGATTGAAGCTAGAATAAACGAATTCAGCAAGCAATTTGAGATGGTAAAAGAAGGATTCGAAGTAATAATGCCAACAAGTTGCTTGAAAATCTTGGATAGTCGATACTTTGAGCAAAGAGTGACTGGTCCTTCTGTAATATCTTCTGATATACTGAAATCGATAACTTATTATTCAAATTGATCAGCAGATAATGAATATATTCAAAGATTTTGGAGAGTATTCGATGCTTTCTCAAATCAGGAAAGATGAATGTTCCTAAAGTTTGTCTGGGGAAGAGCAAGACTTCCTCCTCCCGAACGATTGAATAATCAAAATTTCAAGATACTGCTAGCTGACAATTATAGACATAATAATCCTGACGATAGATTCCCTCAAGCTCATACATGTTATTTCCAGTTTGATCTGCCAAAATATTCAACTGATGAAGTATGCAGCCAGAAGATTCTGTACGCAATAAAGTCTTGTGGAGGAATAGACACTGACCAAGGTCCTGTCCCAGGTAAGAATAGTTACTTATTCTGTAGAAAATAGCTCAGATGATGATGACTCAGATCTAATGGCACTGGACTTAATGGAAAGCGATAGCTCGGATGACGAAGAAGATAGTGATTACAGTGATTCTAGTGATTAAATATAAAGAATTCTTTAACCCAGCATCTTTCAATAGAAATCTATCATGCTTAATTTCACAATTTTAGTTTTTATATTTAAATATTCCATTTTAAAATCTCTTCTGGGGTTTTGGGGTTTTGGGGTTTTGGGG
>CAMPGE010009578.1:0-14232 GCA_946863485.1 Moneuplotes crassus | reverse complement strand
CCCCAAAACCCCAAAACCCCAAAACCCCAAAACCCCAATTTAAACTCACAAATGGTTTTATTTGATTTAAAATTCAAAAATAAATAAAATTTTTATAATAATTTAAATCTTTCCGCCTAAGATGAGTAAAAGTACTGAGAAGGAAGACAAGATGTTGAAGAAGGTTAATACCTTACAGAAGATCATAACCAACGTCTACTTGCCATGGATGGAGGACAGGGCAGAGACCCGGCTCCATCTGGAGAAATTTGTGAAGCAGATTAGCAACAACACTAAGCAACAAGCTTACGGCAATGTTAAGATAGAGGTTCCAGATATTCCAGAAATCTCTAATGAAGAGATGAAAAAGAGACCTGACTTGTTGAATACCATACAAAAGACTGTGGTAAGACATCGTTAAGAGTATTTTTGAGAAACTAGCTTCTTGTAATGGACAGGGAAATCTTATTTTGTTATACATGGCATATCTAACAGTAGAAGTACATTTGAGGTACCAACCATTAGGATTATTAAGGCTTTAATGTCCAGAAAGACTTCGAATGAACTCCTAGCATTTAGAGACTAGAGAAGTAAACCTTCCTAAAAATCTTTTTTGGATAATGGCTAATATGGATATATTTGAATGATTTAAAATTACCTGGTAGATTCTTAGTTTTTCAATTGGTTCCTTGTGCCTCTAGATTCCTTCTCATCAAATTAGTTAGAAGAAGCATATAAAAGATGAGGAATATTTATCCTTGTCGCTCCAAAGATGCTAGCTTAGTCTAAAGATTATCTGCTAACTTAAGAATATTAGGACCAATGGGCTCAAACAATATTCACCACCATTGAGCATGAGAATGAGAAAAAGAGAGAGGGAAATACCGCCCTTGATGAAATAGAATTCTGGAGGTCGAAATCAGCTACCTTCAGCACACTATATCAGCAGTTATTGCTGCCAGAAGTTGACAGAATCGTAAATGTAAGATTTAAATTTACAAAAAAATTGAACCATCTTCTGACCTCTTTCTAGCTTAATGAAGAACTTAATTCTGAGGCTACAAGTGTCGAGAGTTATAAGAAGCAGAAACAAAACTTCATGAAGGCACATGCCCAAGCCAAAGACTATGTGAAGTTCATGACCACCTTGGAGAGACAGCTTAAGAACATATCGAAAGGAGACCTCACCTTGATTGAAGAAACTATTACAAGTCTTCTGAATGGACTGAAGCTGATCTGGACCATTTCTCGACACATTAACAGCAACGACGAGAAAATGAATGAATTGCTGATGGACCTGACCAATGAAATCTGAGAGAAGGTCAAAGCCAAGATCAACCTCAAGACCATCTTTGACATGAAGCCTGAGACTGCGATTGATCTGATTACCACTGGACAGAGAGTTATTGAAAAGTGGGAGGTGCAGTACAGTCAGACCAGACAAGAGATCGAAGGTGAGAGTGGAGTCAGAAGATGGGACTACAATACCGCCCAACTCTTCGGGAGGCCAAGATATATGAGAAACATTCTGAAGGAAATCAAAGATGCTTGCAATATTAAGAAGGAATTCATCACTCTTCTTGGACCTGACTTAAAGGAGATCACTGGGAGCGGAGAGCAAATAGACAAAGTTAGTAAGAGGGTTGAAGAGTACATCGAGAAACTTAAAGAGTTCCCGAATGACGTGTTTGAAGAGAAATACAAAGACAACTGGGATGAAAGATTCACTAACTTTAAGAACAACATTGACAATGTTGATAAAGATGCAATTAAGTTGATTGATAGTACCTTCTCTGACGAGTTGAAGAGCTCTGAAGGTGCCTTCACTCTTCTTCTTAAATTCAAGAACATCAGAACCAGAGCAAGCATTGAAGAGCAACTAAACAAGAAGAATACAGATGTTCTTGAGCAATATGAGAGGGAGCTTCAAGATATGGATAGATTATTCGAAGAGAGAAAGGGCAATCCTACTATCCCAAAGAACACTCCTCCTGTTGCCGGTGCCATTATCTGGGCAAGATCCATCTTTGGTAGAATTAAAGCTCCTATTGATCAATTTAAGCAAAATGAAGATTTACTGAAAGACCAGAAAGGAACAGAGATCACTAACAAATACATTGCTCTCTGTAAGAAACTTGAAAGAGAATATGAAAATGTTAAATTTGAGCAGTGGAAAAATCAAAACACTGAGAAGGCAATCAAGCTCCTCAAAAATATGATCTTGGTTAATAAAGTTGACAAAAAGCCTAACAAAAGACAGAGGAAACCTCTGAACGTTGACAATGAGCAACATGCTAGAAACTTGAGGAAGGAAGATGTTGACAGAAAATACTTTGTCAACTTTTCTCCTGAACTCAAAGTCATCATCAGAGAGGCACAGTATCTTGATAAAATTGGAAAGGATGTTCCTCAGACTATTATTAATATTGCTCTTCAAGAAAATAACTATATTCACCATGTTGATAAGTTAGAGCAATTGCTAAGATCGTATAAGGTAGCTATCTCAGACCTGAAAGATGTTGAGAAGGACCTTTTACAACAACAGATTAAAGAGATGAACATCTATATGGACAAAGGTTGTGAAAACCACAACTGGTTCAGTCTATCCATTAGGGAATACATTAAAGACTGCAAAGATGCAATCGTAAGGTTCTGTGAAACCAAAGCAAGAGTCAAACAGCATGCTCAGAATATTGAAAAGAACGTCCAGAAGATCGCAAAAGCCAAGCTGATTAGAGAAATTCCATGGAAAACTCTTGAGCCAATGGGAGTCATGAAGTTCAGTGAATACTTTGATTCTCACAGAAAGAAAGTACTTGAAGAGCTGGTCATAAACTACAAGAACATCGGAGAAATTTATCTTAAAAATGTAGAGGAAACAACTGTAAAGACAAACACTCGAGGCTCCCCTAAACTTGAGAGATATTACAAATATTGGGAGACAAGAATTTTCAATGCCATCTCTATCATGATCTTGAGAGCAATGGCTGCTGCTAAGACCATCTTGTTTGGTCCATTTGATGAGAGACCTCTGATCAAGATTTCGGCTGAGTTCCACAATCCCCAAATTATTTATCATCCTTCTAAAGATGACCATGCAAACCAATTCGAGAAGTTCATCAGAGACATTTTAGAATCTGCTAAAGCTTTCGGTAGATGGTGGAAAGGATATTGCATCATCTTCAAAGAAACGCCACATCCAGAGACTGCCGAGATGTACATTCCATTCACATTCTTTGATGAAGTAAACGAGAGTCCGATGATCACAGACATTAGTATCAAGCTGGTCCAGACTAAGGAAAATATTTTGAACAAAATGGACAAGCAGTCTGAGAAGTTCAAAGAAGATATGAAGAACAGCAAGCTTTTCCACAAAGACGAGAAGAACAAGATCAAGAAGAATCTGGACAAAAACCCTCACACTGCTTACATTGACAACCAGATTATTAAGTATAAGAGGACCATTCACGAAATCCGGAACAATTACAAAGAAGTCTACTATAGTTACTGCTTCATCATAAGCTTCAAAGATGTCCAGGACAAGTTCATTGAGAAAGGAGTCGAATGGATTAACATGTTTGGGAGCAAGCTCAAGGAGATCGCCACCAACAACATTGCAGCCATTGTTGAGGAGATTGAAGAGTACCACAAACAACTCAAGATCAGTCCAGGAGATAATGAGTCTTTGGCTACTTTGCTTGGAAATATCAACAAGATTCAAGGTCTTTCTATGGACATGGAGCTAAGGATCAATGACATTCAAGAACAATTTAGAATTCTCAAGATGAATGACTTCGATGTTGATGAAGACTTCCACAAAAGAGCTGACAATCTCGGAAACGAGTGGGCCCAACTGATCTACCAAGCCAAGAAGACTGACTTCGAGTCTTTACAAATGAAAGAGTCATTTGCTAAAATCACCCAGGGAGAGGTTTCTAAGTTTAGTGAAAAGATTAAGAAAGTGTATGAAAAGTACCTCGAGCAAGGCCCAGGGACTGAGGAAATCACCCTGGAGAAAGGACTTGAACTCCTCGAAGCTTCAAAAGAACAGGTCAACGAGTTCAACAGAGAAAGAGAACTGAAGGTCAGAGCTGAGAAGCTGTTTGATCTTCCAATCTCTAAGTACGATTCATTAATTCAGATGGAAGAGATGAACAAGAAATATGACCTTATTTATTCAATTTATAAAGATCACCAGAACCAAGTCAAGGAGTGGTCTTTGAAGCCATGGAATAAATTGGACATCCAAGAGCTGCTTAAAGGAGCTGGAGAGTTTGACAAGAAAGTCAAGAAACTACCAAGCAGAAACGCGGGAATTGATCATCTCCCTCCATATAGAAAATTGAAGGAAGCAGTGGAGGGCTTTAAGAAGTCAGTTCCTCTGATCGAGAAACTGAAGGCTCCATCAATACAAGAAAGACATTGGGAGAAAATAATGAGCAACACTGGAAATGATCTCGAAAAGATCAATCTGAAAACAATCACTCTAGCAAAAGTCTTCGAGTTGAATCTCCAAGACCACGAAAAAGTTGTGGATGACGTCCTCATTCAAGCCAATGCTGAGGAGAAGAATGAGAAGAACCTCAGAGCTATCGAACAGACCTGGAAGACCATGCAGTTCGAGGTTGTGAAATACTTCAAAGGAAATGAAGAAAGAGGATGGGCCATTAAGAGTCCAGACGATATCAGGCTAGCCTTAGAGGATAATATCCTTAATCTCCAGAATATTGCTGGCTCCAAATTTGTCAGAGCATTCCAGAAAAGAGTGAAGAAATGGGAGAGAGACCTCAACCTTATTAGTGATGTTATTGACATCTGGCTGGTTGTCCAAAGAAAGTGGATGTATCTCGAAAGTATTTTCAATGGAAGCGAAGATATCAGACAGCAGCTCAATGAGGAAGCAAAGAAGTTTGACAGGATCAACACTAATTACAGAAAGAAGATTATGGAGAATGTTGCTAAGAAGAGTAATGTCTATGCCTGCTGTGTCGCAGCTGAAGGAGGAAACAGACTGACTGAGCTCAGAAACATTTCTACCGAGCTTGATAAGTGTCAGAAGAGTCTTACCAATTACTTAGAGTCAAAGAGGAATACCTTTGCTAGATTCTATTTCATTTCTTCAGATGATTTGCTGTTCATTCTTGGGTCTAGCGATCCCAAGACCATCCAGCCTCATCTCCTCAAGCTATTCGATAACTGTAAAGAACTCAAGTTTGCTAGAGGAGACAAAGTCATCGAAGGAATGACTTCGGACGAAGGAGAAACCTTCGACTTTGAAGTAGATCAGAAGCCAGAAGGAGCTGTTGAGGACTGGATGACTCGAGTCGAAGATGAGATGAAGAACACTCTTCATGTCATTGCCAAGAAAGGAGTCATGTTCTACGCCAAAGACAAGAGGACGGAGTGGATCAAAAAGCAACTCGGAATGATCTCTGTGGTAGGCTCACAAGTGTGGTGGACCTTCTCTGTTGAGGATGTCTTCAAGAGAGTCGCTGAAGGTGACAAGCATGCCATGAAAAATGAGTTGAACAAAGAGAGCCAGGATTTGATGGACCTGATTGAAATGGTGAGAACCGACATTGACTCCAATACCAGAAAGAAGATCAACGCCTTGATTATATTGGATGTCCACGCAAGAGATATTGTTGACAGATTCGTTAGAGATTCAATTCTTAGCGAGAAAGAATTTGATTGGGAAAGTCAGCTGAGATTCCTATGGGATAGGAAGAGAGATGATATTGTCATCCGGCAATGTACTGGGGTGTTTGACTACTGCTATGAATACCTTGGGCTTTCTTCAAGGCTCGTAATCACACCTCTGACCGATAGATGCGTTATGACATTGACAACAGCTCTTACTTTCCATCTCGGAGGAGCCCCAGCTGGTCCAGCAGGAACAGGGAAGACAGAGACTGTGAAAGATTTAGCCAAAGCATTGGCTATCAGATGCGTTGTCACCAACTGCGGTGAGACTTTGGATGCTGTTGCTATGGGATCAATTTTCTCAGGGTTAATCCAGACCGGCTTCTGGGGATGCTTTGATGAATTCAATAGAATCAATCCGGAAGTGCTTTCAGTCATCTCCTCTCAGTTACAGCAGATCCAACATGGGTTATCCAAAGGAAGCAAAACCAGAATTGAGTTTCAAGGAAATGTAATCAGACTTGTTCCAACTGTGGGAATATTCGTCACAATGAATCCTGGATATGCAGGACGCTCTGAACTTCCAGATAATCTCAAGGCTTTATTCAGGCCAGTTACAATGATTGTTCCAGATCTCATTCTTATTTGAGAAAACATGCTTATGTCTGAAGGGTTTGCAATGGCCAAGATCCTCGCCAAGAAAATGACTGTATTGTATAAACTCTCAAAAGAGCAGCTTTCTCAACAGTATCACTATGATTTTGGATTGAGGGCACTAAAGTCAGTCTTGGTGATGGCTGGATCACTCAAGAGAGAGTACTCAGAACTTGGAGAAGATCTTGTGCTCATGAGAGCACTCAGAGACATGAATGCTCCAAAGTTTGTGTTTGAAGATGTTCCATTGTTCCAAGGATTGATCAACGACCTTTATCCGGGAATTCAGCTTGAGAGAGTTGGGTATGAAAGCATGAAACAGAAGATCGTTGAAATTTTAGATAGAGGATTGTACAAGCACGATGATGAGAAGAAATTCAACGACCAGGTCAACAAGGTCGTCCAGCTATATGAAGTGATGCTGACGAGACACACAACCATGGTTGTTGGCCCTACCGGTGCTGGAAAATCAGTAATCATCGAGACTCTGGCTGAAGGCCTTCATGCTGAAACTGACATACCAACTAAAGTGAAAACAATCAACGCCAAATCAATTACTATTCCTGAGTTGTACGGAATCCTTGATCAAGAGTCAAGAGACTGGACTGATGGGCTTCTGTCCAAGATCTTCAGAGACATGAACGAAGACTTAGACCCCAAGAAGCAAGAAAGGAGGTGGATAGTTTATGACGGAGATGTAGATGCTGTTTGGGTAGAAAATATGAACTCGGTCATGGATGACAGTAAGCTTCTTACTCTCGCTAATGGAGAGCGTATCAGGCTACAGAAGAACTGTTCAATGCTTTTCGAAGTCTTCGACCTGCAATATGCTTCTCCAGCTACAATTTCAAGATGAGGAATGGTCTATGTAGATCCAAAGAACTTAGGATATTACCCATTCTACGAGAGATGGTGCAAGCAGAAACTCAAGAAGTACTCTGAGATTATGTATGACAGTCTCAAAGAGCTTTATGAAAAGTATGTTGATGCCTGAGTTAGCAGAATTTATGATGGAATCATTATTGGCGAGCCAGATGCTGATCCTCTCGCTCCACTCCAGATGTCTCTTGAAAGAGCAAACCTGAGTTGTGTCAAACAGCTCTGTACTTTGATGGATGCCTTGCTCCCTGATGAGAATCCACCTCAGGAAACAGATCAACTAGAGAAAGTCTTTATTTTCTGCTGTATCTGGTCATTCGGAGCAAATCTCGTGGGAGAGGACAGAGACAAGTTCGACCAGTTCCTGAGATCGTGCAGTTCAATCCTTCCTCCATCTTCTCCTTATTATGATAGCATAATAGACATTTCAAACCAAAGTTGGATCCCTTGGAAGAGAAAGGTAGAGGAATATACTCCTCCTGAAGATGGCAAGTTTGCAAAGATCCTTGTTCCAACTGAAGACACTGTGAAGTATTCGTGGCTCCTGGAAAAAGTAATGGGCATCAAGTCTCCTTGTCTCTTTGTTGGTGAGTCAGGAACCGCCAAATCGGTGACAATCTTCAGTAAACTGAAGACGCTAGATCCTTCATCAAATATTGTTTTGAACATCAATTTCTCATCAAGAACCAACTCCTTGATCTGTCAGAACTCCATTGATGAAAATGTTGAGAAGAGAGGGTTTTTCAGGCAATATGGTCCCACCGGAGGAAGGAAACTCATTGTTTTTGTTGATGATCTTCACATGCCAGTCGTTGATATTTACGGAACTCAGCAGCCAATCGCCTTTCTCAAGTTCCTGATTGAGAGAAATAATGTGTACGAGAGAGGAGAAGAGCTCGAGCTTAGGGAAATTGTTGATACTCAGTATATTGGAGCAATGGCCCCACCAGGAGGCGGAAATGCTAATGTAGACCCAAGGTTCTTATCGCTGTTCACTATTTTCACTCTTTTGCCTCCCACAGAGGATACAATCAAGAAGATTTACACAGAAATTTTAGAGAAGCATTTGGTTTCCATCAACATCGAAGAAGAAATCATTAAAGGTGTTCCATTGAAAATCGCAGATGCCACAATGAGACTATATCAGACTATTAGTGAGCAATTGCCAAGAACTCCAATTAAATTCCATTACATATTCAATTTGAGAGACTTAAGTAGAGTCTACGAAGGATTATGCAGATCCACACAAGACAAGTTCGCAACTGTTGAATCCATTGTGAGGCTGTGGAGAAATGAGGCTCTAAGAGTATTCTCAGACAGACTCGTTACTGATGAGGATAAGAAACTTGTCGGAGAAGAACTTATTCCTAAATATGTCAAGGAGCTGTTCCCAGGGACTGAGGAGCAAGTCTTAGCTGATCCAATTTTGTTCGGTGACTATGCTCTTGCTGATCCTATTGATGGAGAAGATGGCCAGCCAATGTTGTATGAAGACCTTGGAGATTACCAGAAAGTAAGGGGAAAAATGGATAAAATGCTTGAAGACTATGCCTATGAGAACAAAGCAATGAACTTGGTCTTGTTCGATGATGCCTTGAAGCATCTCACTAACATTCACAGAATTATCAGGTTCCCAAGAGGGTCAGCATTATTAGTAGGAGTTGGTGGCTCTGGAAAGCAAAGCTTGACAAGGCTTGCTACTTTCACAGCAAGCTACAAACTGAGGACAATCAATCTTGCCAGAAACTACAAAGAAGACGACTTTAGAGAGGACTTGAGGGAAATATATCAAGAAGTGGTCAAGAAACCGCTCTGTTTCATGTTTACAGATGCACATGTTGTTGAAGAAGGATTCCTCGAGCTTATTAACAACATGCTCACCATCGGTATTGTTCCAGGTCTTTTCCCGGAGGAAGAGAAGGACGGGCTCATCAATGAAATTGAAGAAGATGCTAGAAAGCAAGGAGTCCCAGAAAACAAGGAAGCTAAATGGGACTATTTCGTCAACAGATGCAGAGACAACCTACATGTTGTGTTGGCAATGTCCCCTGCTGGTGACACTCTCAGAGTCAGGTGTAGAAACTTCCCAGGACTTGTTAGTAACACCTCAATTGATTGGTTCTTCCCTTGGCCGAAGGAAGCCTTAGAAGCTGTTGCTGCTCACTTTTTGCAAGATGAAGATTTAGACGACAAGCTCAGACAACCCATTACCGACCATATTGTGGCTGTGCATTTATCTGTACAAGAATACTCTGCTAAATACGAAGAAGAGTTCAGAAGGAGGAATTACTCAACTCCAAAGAATTATCTAGATTTCATAAACTCTTACACAAAAATGCTTGTAAATGAGAAGAAAGTTTGTGATGGAAAGGTCCATCGACTCGAAGGAGGATGCTCGACTCTTGAAAAAGCAGGAAAAGAAACAGCAGAACTATCCGAAGTCTTAGAAGAGAAGAATAAGAAAATTAAAGAGAAGGCAGAAGTTGTTGAAGATTTAATTAGAGATATCAATGAAAAATCCAAAGTTGCTGGAGAACAACAAGTGATCGCTCAGGAGAAGAAGGAATACCTCGATAAAGAAAGTGTGATTATTTCTAAAGAAGAGAAAGATGCTGCAGAAGCATTGAAAGAAGCTATCCCAGCATTTGAAGAAGCAAAGGAAGGTCTTAAGAATGTAGAAAAGAAGGATTTAATTGAAATGAGAGGAGTCAATACTCCAGTAGCTATTGTAGAAATGGTTTGCTGATTAACCTTCTATCTCTATCCTGCCGCTAAAAAGATTTTATCGAATGATGATTGGGATACCATCAGAAAAGTACTTTTGGGAGATGTCAAACTTCTTCAAAACTTACAAGGTTATGAAATTGAAACATTAAAAGATAATCAAGTAAAGAAGAGTAAGATCAAACTTGCTGAACTTGAAAAGAAAACTGGATGCTCTGGAGACCCAGATAAACTTGGAAATATTGTAAAAACTGCAAGTAAAGCTTGCTATGGTTTGTACATTTGGTCTAAAGCAAATCTTAAGTGTTATGAAATCTACAAAAATGTCGAGCCAAAAAGGAAAAAGGCTGCAGAGATGAAGAAGAAACTCATACAAGCTGAGAAGGAATTAGCTGAGACTGAAGCAAATCTTAACGAATTGAATGCTACACTTGCTGAATTAAATGCAGAAAGAGAAGTGAAAGAAACAGAGTTGAATGGCTTGCAAGAAGAATCCGCAAGAATGCAGAAAAGATTAGATGCTGCTACAAAACTTATTTCAGGTCTTTCAAGTGAACAGAAGAGATGGACTAATGATATGAAGGTTTACGAGGTTGACAAATTAAAACTTGTTGGAGACTGTCTTATTGGATGAGCCTTTTTGAGTTATTGAGGAGCATTTAACTATGAATTCAGAAACCAAATGGTTTACCAAGATTGGCTTGGAGGAGTGAGTGAGAGAGAAATTCCACATAAAGATGATTTTAGACTAGAGAGACTTCTCACAGACGATGTTGAAATTTCTAAATGGGCGAGTGAAACTCTTCCTGGAGATGAACTTTCTATACAGAACGGAATCCTTGTATCAAACATGAGCAGGTTCCCATTATGTATTGATCCACAAATGCAGGCTGTTGTATGGATTAAAACAAAGGAAACCAAGACTAATAATCTTAAAGTTCTTTCATTCAATCAGGGTGATTTTATGAAGCAGCTTGAAATGGCTGTTGAGTATGGGTCCAGTGTTCTTTTTGAAGGAATTGATGAAGAAATTGATCCAATGATCGATCCTGTACTTGAGAAAAACATTACAAAGAAAGCTGGTGTTTTTTATGTAAAGATTGGAGATTCTGATGTTGAGTGGAACCCTGACTTCAAGCTATTTTTGACTACAAAGTTAGCAAATCCAATGTATTCTCCAGAAGTTTTTGGTAAAGCTTTAATCCTCAACTTCAATGTAACTTTGGCCGGTCTCAGAGATCAATTACTCAATGAAGTTGTTGGATTTGAGCGCCCAGAATTGGAAGAGCAGAGAAAGAAGCTCGTTATAGAAACTAGTGAGAACAGAACCACTTTGAAAGGACTTGAAGATACTCTACTCTCTGAACTATCTGCATCTCAAGGTCCTCTTGTAGATAATGAGCCATTGATTCAAACACTTGATCATGCTAAATCTAAAGTAGATGAAATCAACATTGCACTCGAAGTTGCAAAAGAAACTAACGAAGGCCTTGAAAAATCAAGAGACAGTTACAGAAGAGTTGCAATGAGAGGAGCTATTTTGTTCTTTGCAATGTCTGGACTTTCAAATATCTCTGAAATGTACGAGTATTCTCTATCATCCTATCTTGAAGTCTTCAAGAAATCATTAGAAACTGCAAAAAGAGATCAAATCCTTCAGAATAGGCTCAGAAATATTACATTGACTCTGACAACTCGAGTGTATGACTTTACCTGTATGGGTATTTTCGAAAGGCACAAGCTAATGTTTTCTTTCCAAATGACTTGCATGATTCTTGATGAAGCTGGCGATCTTGATCATCAAGAACAGGAGTTTTTCTTAAAAGGAAATACCTCTTTAGAAGAAATAGCAAGGAAAAAGCCATATCCATGGATTTCATTGAATGGATGGAAGGATCTCCAGAAACTGCAAACTTTGGGAGATAAATGGGCTAATATTGTTGATGATGTTGAAAACAACGGGGATGAGTGGTTTGCATGGTACAACAAAGAATGCCCAGAAGATCATGATTTGCCAAACAATTACTCCAAGGGTCTCACTAAGTTCCAATTGTTGATGGTCCTTAGAGTTTTTAGAACTGACAGAGTGTACAAAGTAGTAAAAGACTTTATCATTGATTACATGGGAAGTGATCATTTTGTCAAGCCTCCAACCTTGCAATTCAATAATGTTTATGCTCAATCAACGGAAAATACTCCTATTGTATTCATTCTTTCTCCTGGTGCTGATCCACTGGCCGATATGTATAAGCTTGCTGAAGAGAAAGGAATGAGTCAAAACAAGTTTAAGCCTCTTTCCCTTGGACAAGGAATGGGAGACATTGCTCAGAATATGATTGAAGGAAGTGTCTACAAAGGATCTTGGGTATTACTACAAAATTGTCATTTGCTGACAAGTTGGCTTAAAAAGTTAGAAGTCATCATCGAGAACATTAAAAACCCTGACAAAAACTTTAGACTGTGGCTTACCACTGCTCCTACTGAAGAAATGCCTCTTGGTATTCTACAAAGATCTCTCAAGGTATTGTTTTACAAGCAAAATAGTTATAAATCGAATTTGTGCGAGTTTTGAAACAATATGATCAAAAATCTGCTCATATCTAAATACTTGATCAAATTTTGGATTTTTTCATTTTCCTACAAAGATTTAGTTAGTTTTATAAACTACTTATGGGGAAGGCATACAAACTTTTACCGAGTACAAATTATTGTATTTGCATACTTTGATTTGTAAAGAATCCAGAGATTTTTGAAAACATGAAGTTCTCTCCTAATTAGGAAGCAAATATCTTTCATACCGTTTTTATCATTCTTTATAGGTAACCACAGAGCCTCCAGATGGTCTTGGACTCAATATGAAGGGATCTTATTCCAAGATTAATGACGAAGACCTCGACAGCTGTGCCCATCCTGATTTCAAGTCACTTGTTTATGTGCTAGCCTTCTTCCATGCAGTTGTTCAAGAAAGAAGAAAATTCGGTAAAATTGGGTGGAATGTCAACTACGATTTCAATGAAAGTGACTTCAGAATTTCATTTAAGCTTATTGGAATGTATCTCACTAAAGCTCTAAATAACGAAGGAGAAGGAATTCCATGGGACACTCTCAGATATTTGATTGGAGAGGCAATGTATGGTGGAAGAGTCACAGACGGATTTGACAGAAGAACACTTGTATGTATCCTCGAAGAATATCTTGGAGACTTCATATTTGATAAACATCAAAAATTCTACTTCTCAAGAGCTGGATATGATTACAAAGTTCCTAATCCAACTCATCTGGATGCTTATGTCGAAAATATCAACGATTTCCCATTAAATAATTCTCCAGAAGTGTTTGGACTTCATTCAAATGCTCAGATTTCTTATTCTAACAATGCTACTAAGGTTCTTTGGAGTAATCTGATCTCAATGCAGATTTCTAGTTCATCTAGCTCAGGAGGAATAAACAGAGAAGAGCATATTGAAAATATTACGGATAGTGTCCTTGCCCAGCTCCCTGAAATGCTTGATCTTTACAAGGTCATTAAGAGATTCGAAAATCCAGTTCCAGCTCAGATTGTGCTTCTGCAAGAGCTAGAAAGATTCAATAAGCTGCTCCAGAAAATGCTTGAATCTCTGACAAACTTGAAGAGAGCCCTGAACGGAGAAATTGGTATGAGTCAGGAATTAGATGACATTGCCACAGCACTTTTCAATGGATTCTTGCCCCAGATATGGAGAAATCTTGCACCTCAAACTGAGAAGAACCTTGTCAACTGGATTTCTCACTTGAAGAAGAGAGATGCTCAGTATAAAGAATGGGAGAGAGAAAAGGTTGAGCCTAACGCAATGTGGTTGTCTGGATTGCATATTCCTGAGAGTTATCTAACAGCTCTTGTCCAGACCACATGTAGAAAGAAAGGAATTGCTCTTGATAAAGCTACCTTATACACAGATGTCACCACAATGCTTACTCCTGAAGAAGTCAAAGAAAAGCCAGAGGATGGTTGTTACATCTATGGGCTCTACCTTGAAGGAGCTAGATGGAATATGCAGAAGAATTGCCTTGATTTACAGAAACCTAAAGAACTTGTTGTTGAAATGCCTCTAGTGCAGGTAATTCCAGTGGAAGCAAACAAGCTGAAGCTTAGAGGAACTATTAAGACTCCTGTATACATCACTCAGGCTCGTAGAAATGCAATGGGAGTTGGGCTTGTGTTTGAAGCTGATATTAGTACTGACATGCATCTAAGTCACTGGATTCTCCAAGGAGTTGCAATGGTTCTTAACACTGATTAATTTTGAAAATTATCATTCAACTATTTTAGTTCCAAGCGGGGTTTTGGGGTTTTGGGGTTTTGGGGTTTTGGGG
>CAMPGE010008060.1:0-50899 GCA_946863485.1 Moneuplotes crassus | reverse complement strand
CCCCAAAACCCCAAAACCCCAAAACCCCTTTTTTATAAGAAAATATTGATCTTAATTTATATAATAAAACTAAATAAAGATGATACGCAATCGCAAACACTCTAAGATGGATCAATCTGACCAGCGAAGCTTAAGCTCTGGACTTATCGTATCAGTTTTCTTAGTTTTACTTGTCGCATTACTTGTACCCTCTGCCTTGGCTGCTAGTAAGTCAGACACTCTTTAATTTGTAACTTAACATTATAATTTAGCATTGGCGCCACCAGCTCCTCCAACGAGGACTGGATTTACAGGCACGGTAATCCAGGTAGCATGGAGCTCTATTTCAGGAGCTTCTCAATACCAAATTAAATATGCTGACGAGGTAAGAACCCAGATTGCTTTGTGTTAATTTCTCGAACATTCTTCTCTTTACGATAGTGATGCAGGCACTTTCAGCCATAATTTGGTACAAGCCTATACCTTCATACTGAATGATCTAGTGTGGTCATTTGAGTAGGGTTTCAGGCTAATAGTCTAAGTATCATGTATTTGGCCACTATCCTAACTTTGGCATATTTGGGTATATCTAGCTTAATCTAACCTCCCGCATTTAGTCGAACTCAGAAACAACAAAAGCCGCTGTGACTGGACTCACGGATACAATACCCTGTTCCTCTGCTGATGGTTCACTATTCAAGGTATCCGTTCGCTATACCTCAGGCGGTGATGATTCTGGATACTCTATCCCCGTATCTATGATGTGTGCTGATGTGCCCGATACTCCCTTAGTGCCCACAGTAATCATCCAGAATCTAGACCAGATAGTAATAGAATGGCAACCACCTGCTTCTGACGGAGGTACTCCAATCCTTGGCTACCAAGTTGACATGTCTGATGATGGGTTCTCTACCTTCACACAGGTCTATGATGGCTCTGAAAATCCAGGAGCACGCCAACTTGAAGTCACTAGTTTCAACAGTGCTGCTCTCCAAGTGACTACATACTCTTTTAGAGTGAGAGCTATTAACTGGATAGGACCTAGTCTTAATAGTCCTCAGTTGGACTTAGTCTTGACCTCTGCTACGAGCGCACAACACAGTACAGTTACCATTGACACTAGTATTGAAGCATATGTTACTCAAAGTGTCGTGGTTCAAGCTAGAGACTCATCAAGCACTGCTATTACCACTGGAGGAGACATATTTGCACTACACGTGAAGAATAGATGTGTCAAGATAATCAATAACTTCAATTGTAAGGACGACAGCACTGTTCCAGATATACTAGACAATGACGATGTCAGTGTAATGATAGATAATGGAGATGGCACCTACACTGGAACCTACTATGTGCCACTAAATGGAGAAGTCACTGCTTCTGTATTCTTAATGCAAACTGGAGGTGCCTATGCTGAGTATTTCGAGAATGTTTTTCTTGATGGAGCACAAGCAACTAGTGCCATAGAGCCCAGAATTGAACATGACTGGGGCACAGGACTCATTACCTCAGCAGCAACAGACTTTGTCTCAGTAGCATGGTATACTATGATAAAAGCACCTGTCACAGAAGACTTCTTCTTCACTGTCGAAGCTGATGATGGAATAAGACTGTACTTCGATGGAGAGCTAAAGATAGACAGATGGGATGAATGCTGAGAAGACCAGATCTTCACTGTTCTACTGACTAAAGATAGATTCTATGACATCAAGCTTGAGTACAAGGAAACACAAGGAAAAGCTAGAGTTAAATTATATTGGTCTTCACTTTCTGTACCAAAAGAGATCATTCCAAGCAGCTACTTGTACTACCCGAAGATGGTTGGGTCCTCTCCTTATGATATTACAGTTACTAATGGACCTAGTATAGCTGACAAATCTACAGCATCAGGGATTGGACTAACTAGTGCAACTGCTGGAAAAGCATCAATAGTTGACATTGTGAGTAGAGATTTTGCTTCTGCACCACTTGACAATACAAATGATGTCTATTTACTCTCATTAACCAATACCAACCCACTTGGTGGAGGTGATATCTCATTCACTACTACATATCAAGGACCAGTAGGTATGTACCAATCAACCTACATCCCAACAAAGGCAGGAACTTTCACTCTTGACATTACCCTTCTTGGAAGTCATATTAGTGGCAGTCCTTTCACTGTTATTGTTTCACCAGGCGAACCAAGTGCTCTTCAGACAACTACAACTTTGAGCTTGCCTGCTTCTATGGTGGCTGGAACTACCTTCTTCTTTGACATCACACTGAAAGACTTGTTTGGAACAACCATACCAGATGGGAACACAGAATTAATCTCGATAATGGCTAAATTCCAAGACGATTCTGCCTTTGACTCTCCCATTGGAGTTGCTGATCTTACTGACTGGGAAGTTGTCAATGGCAAAGATATTGCAGGAGTTGCTCAAAGTCAAGGAAATGGTATCTATAGTTCACAGCTAACAATCCTCAGAGCTGCAACCTTTAACATAGAAGTGATGGTGAACGATCAATCAATATCTGGATCTCCATTCTCTACTCTCACTGTAAATCCTTCTGAAGTATATGCTCCTCAATCTGTAGCATCTTCTGCACCAACAACTGCTGCCTCAGGAACTCTAACTACATTCCAGATCCAAGGAAGAGACTTCTATGGGAACAATGCTCAGACTCTTATCACTGCTGTATCTTCCACTACAATCCAATTGAATAATGCTGCTACGAATAACTTGGTTCTCTCTGGAACAATCGTTGATTCTGCAAATGCAGGTGTTTACGATGTCTCTTTCACTCCTACAGTCTCTGGTTCTCATAAGCTAGTGGTTATGATTGAAGGAAAGCATGTAATAGGCTCTCCATTTGATATAGAAGTCACAGCTGGAACCACAACAGACTTATCAACCACTACAATCACTTCATTTAAGACTGAATATGCCACTGGTGAATATTTGAACTTCAATATCGAAGCCAGAGATGCTTATGGCAACCTAAGAACTGCATCAACTTCTGAGACTTTTGTCGTTACACTTATAGACTCCACCTCTGCTGAGACTGCTATTACTCCAACTTCAAATAATGATGGTACATATACTGTAAATCAGCTTCTCTCTACAGTCTCAACATATGCGTTACATGTCAAAGATTCCACCAATGCTACCGATGTTGCTAGTTCACCTTATACAGGAATCGTTGTTTCCCCTGGAGGTGTTGTTGCTCTTAAGTCCATATTTGACACCTCTCCTACTCCCATTATAGCTGGCAGCTCAAACAACTTCAAGGTCGAAGGAAGGGATATATTCTCTAACACAGTGCCAACAGAGAACAGTAATTATGAATTTTTCTTAAGTATCTATAATCCTTCTGATTCTATTACAACAGTGCAGACTATGACTTATAAGTTTGGAATTTATGAAGCAACTCTGTCTCTTACTAAAGCTGGAATATATGACGTGGTGATTGGACTTATCAGAGATGGTGGCTTGAGAGGGACTTATTATAAGACAGTTTCATTTTATGATGATATTCAAACTAACTCTCTACATTACCATAGTGGGTTAGCACCTTCTCATTATACCCAGATAGACAAGACTGTGAATATTGACTCTGATTACTTGCAAGTCTTGAGTGGAATGCCAGCTCAATACTTCTCGATTGAATGGACCGGAAAGATCAAAGTTCCTCAAAGTGGGAAATATAGGTTCTACATTGGCTCTGAAGATTACTACACTGTCAAGCTTACTATTGGAGGGGAAATCCTAATTGATCTCCAATCATCTGCCTCTGGAGTAATTCGAACTGGAGATCACTACTATGCTGACAAAGTATTGACAGTAAACACTCTTTATGATATTGATATCACATTTTCAGAGAAAATTGGTGAAAGCAAAATAGTACTGTTTTGGGAATCGGACCAAATCTCTAAGCAAGTAGTTCCAGAAGAGTACTTGTACAACACTTTGTATTCTGATTCAACACCCTTTACATTAGTTGTGAATCCTCTGGACACCAGTTCGACCAAGATAGTTATTGCAGGAGATTACTCTCAAGCTGTAGCAGGTGCTTCTGAAACTATTACATTGACAGCTAGAGATATTTATGAGAATGTTCAGATTCACCAATCAGATATTTTCACAGTGGTTCTAACTCATTCAGCAGGAACTCCAGTTGTAAATGGAGTAGTAACAGCAACAGCTAACGGACAATACAGTGCTACTTACACCTTACCAACTAAAGGGACTTACTCAATGGTGATCAGTGTTGATCCTAATGGAGGTGGTTCTCCTTCTGTTATTGCGGGATCTCCATACACTGTAACATGTATTGATTCTACAACAGATCCTTCAAAGACTCAAATGACTGGAGCTGCTCTAACAGCAGCAACTGCAGGTGAAATCATGAGCTTTACAGTATCTCTCTATGATACCCAGAACAATGCTCGAACATCTGGTGGAGACACTGTTGTCTTGACACTGAAAGACTCAGGATCATTAAGTGTAGGAACAACTTGGGTGATTGACAACAATGACGGAACTTATACTGCTCAATACAAACATGGAATTGTTGGATCTTATACAATAGAGGTAGTTGTAAATTCTGACACAGCAAATACAAAGACATCTGCGTTAACAATCAATCCAGGATTGCCAAATCCGACCCAATCCACTTTGACCCATGCTGCTTCAACATCAATAGGATCAGCAACTGCAATTGACATTAAGGCTGTTGACTCATTTGGAAACGATATTACAACCACTTCTCATGATATTGCTTACGAAATTGTTGGGAATCATAAGCTAATCTCTGGAACTGTCCCTATAAACAGTTTACCTGCTGCTACTTATCAAACAAGCTATACAATTCCTACACCAATTAGTACAGATAGTTCAACTTGTGGTACCCTAGGAGTAAATGCTTACTTTGTCTATCAAGGACTCATTGCTAAGTACTATCCGAACAGATGGTTCAGTGGAACTCCAGCAATCACTCAGAAAGAGACTCAGATAAATGTGAACTGGCAACAGAATGAGATTATTCCTGATGTCAGCAGTGACTATACCTCAGTTATCTGGACAGGATACTTAAAGCCACTGTATACTGAAGCCTATACTTTTATTATAAGGTCTAACGATGGAGTAAAACTAACAGTTGGTGGAGAAGTTCTGATTAATAAGCTCACTCAGACTGTTGCTGATGGAAATTCTATCACCTCAACTAGTCCTACTATTTCACTAACTGCCAATAGCTATGTTCCAATTAAAGTTGAATATTATGACATTACAGGAGATGCATTCATATTCTTGGAATGGACAAGCACTTCTCAAAGTCAAGAGATTATTCCTGCAGCTCAGTTCTATACTCCTGACATCTCAGCTGTGCCAATCACAGGTTCAACAGTGATATCAGCCTCTATCTACTCGCCAATGAAGATGAATGCAGTAACACAAGGAGATTCTACCACATTTGAATCAAATTCTTTGACTATTAATTGGACACCTCCAACCGACTTTGGATGTTCTGCTATTAGTGGATACGAGATCACACTTGACGATGGATCAACACCAAGTACTACCTCTGTAGGTCTGATAACAACTACTAAGATAAGCTCTTTAACACCAGGACAATCCTACTCAATTACTATCAAGGCAGCTAATAGCTTTGGAGTTTCATCTTTAGCAAGTGATGCAGTTAACCTGGTTCCTTCTACATTTCCAAATGCTATTGCTACGATTAGTGTTACCCTCTATGAACAGAATGCTCTTACACTTACATGGACTGCTCCTACTGATACAGGAATAGGCGACACTTCAATTACAATCACTAATTACTTGCTCGAAGTTGATAATGGTTATGGAACTGGATATAGTAATCTTGTAACACAAACAGGGCTTTCATATAAGCACGATGGACTTATTGCTGGACAATCATACAAATACAGAGTGTCAGCTCAAAACTTCCTAGGATATGGACCGACCTCTTCAGAATTTACCTTCAAGCCAATTGTAGCTCCCTCGAAACCTCCAAATCCACCTACTAATAATCCTGCTTCAACTACTCAAACTGTGATTCACTTAGGCTATGAAGCAGTTGAAGACGACGGAGGAGCCTCTATCTCTCACTACAATATCTACATTGACGATGGACTTGACGGAGCATTCGGAGCAGCCATTCCAAATGGCCTAGCCCTCACCTATTCCACAAGCGCCTTGACTTTGGTCACTGGAAGGACTTACAGGTTCAAGTACTCTGCAGAGAACTCCATTGGACCTGGACCATTGTCAGACGAAGTAGCTATTCTGTTAGCAGAACTTCCAGGAGCACCAACCGCTTTTACAAGAGTAGACCAAGACACTTTGAGTGCAGGAATCATCAGAGTCCAGTGGGCAGCTCCCGCCAGTGACGGAGGAACTGGAATCACAGGATACAATGTATATCAAGATGACAAACTCATCTATGAAGCAGAGAACACCGAATACATGCACACCATCTTCAGCTTGACTATTGGCTCTTCGTACAAGATCAGTGTGGCAGCAGTCAATGCTGTTGGAACAGGACCTACAGCAGATCTCACCCTAGTTGCAGCAAGCGTCCCTGCTAAGATGGACAGACCGACTCTAGCAACTTCAACTACTACCACAATCAAAGTGCAATGGAGTGCCCCATTATTCGATGGAGGATCTGCAGTCTCTGGTTATTCGATCAGAAGAGATGCTGGCCCAGGAACTGCCTTCCAAACTCCAGTGAGTGTCTCTGGAACTGAACATGAATTTACAGGATTAACTAACTCAGTCCTCACTTACAGAATTGAAGTTGCAGCTGTAAACGCTATTGGAACTGGAGAGTACAGTACAGCTTATGAGTTCTACGCAGCAGCAGCCCCAGGTGCACCTGCAACACTTGTCGTTTTGTCTCAATCAACATCTGAGATCTCTCTTGACTGGACTCCACCAGCTTCAGACGGAGGCTGAAACATTGACAAGTACAGACTTTGGATGGAAGATATTCTAGACCCTGGATTCAAGTTAGCTTACGAAGGCTTCCAGACATCAGCCATCACCCCTGTCACTGCATCCAGGACATACAAGTTCCAGGTGACTGCCATTGCTTGAAGAATGACAGGTGCAGCACTGGAATTAGAAGTCAAATCAGGGTCAAAACCTGCTAAGATATCATCTGCTCCTATTGTTTCATCTTACCCTAGCACTACTTCAGCAATTTTGACTTTCTCTCCACCTAGTGATAATGGAGGATATTATATCAAGAACTTCAATGTCTATGTGAACAACAACTTGAACTTGACTCTCAATCCTATCGGACCTCATTCCTTTACTATATCTCCTTTAGTTGATGGTACAAGCTATAAAGTAGAGATATCATCTGAGAATGAAATTGCAGAGAGCGAAAAGAGTGATGCATTGATATTTACTTTTGAGGTTCCTTATACCCCTGCAACTTTAGCTCTTACCTCAACTCAAACTCAAATTAATCTTGCTTGGACTCAACCATCAAGCGGGAGTGTTGCTTCAGTTGATGGGTACAAGATCTATATCAATGATGGAGAAGGAGCCGAGCCTATATTTGTGTACTCTACAGAAGGATCGCCAAGTGTACTTTCACACTCACTAACTCAAGATGGAAGTATGAACTTGCTTGAATGTGGAAAGACTTACAGAGTCCAAGTTACCTCAATTAATGAAGTTACTGAAAGCACTCCAATTGAACAGAGTATTATAGTTGGCCAAACTCCTGGAGCTCCAATTAACCTCAGAGTCACGGAAAGTATTCCAACCACCAGCATCAAGATTGAATGGAATCATACTGAAGATACTGGTTGCTTACCTTTGAGATCATACATTCTTACTGTTAACGGTGTAGACCAGACCTCATTAACTATAACAGGAGACACTACTATAATAACTTATGATATTTCATCAGGAGGAGCTATTGGAACAATTTATACTTTATCTCTAAGAGCAGTAAACGATAAGAGCGAAGGATTAGCCTCAGACTCAATCTCTGTAACAGTTGGCTCTGTTCCAAATTCTCCTAGTGCTTTGACACTTGTATCAAGACCTTCCCAATCAAGCATTGTTGTGAGCTGGACTCCTGATACTGCTATAACTAATAATATTGAGACTAATGAGTACAGGATTTATAGACAGAAATCAGATGGAACTGAGCAATTGCTTTCAACATCAACAAAGAGTTCAAACTATCAAGTAACTCTGCCTCAAGCTACTACACAGAATCCTAATCCATCAGGGTTGACTACAGGAGATTCTTATTCACTAATAGTGAGAGCAGCTAACTATTGGGGAGAAAGTGGAGATTCAAACATTCTAATAGTGATTATCGGCACTAAACCATCTCAACCTCCTATTCCAACATTGACAGCTAGCACCTCTACATCATTGTCATTGAAGATAAATCCAAGTATTAGCAACGGTGGACTGCCTATTATATCTTACATTGTCTCTTATGATGTTGCACAAAGCGGTAGTTTTGTAAATGAGACAATTAGCGATCTATCAAATCTTGTCTGGAGTAAAACAGGGCTTACTACCTCTGCCTTGGTTGATATTCAAGTTCATGCTGTGAATTCAATTGATAGCAGTGACGAATCAAACTTAGTTACATTCATAGTTGCAGGTGTTCCAGCCACTCCAGCACAGCCAATCATTGTTGGAAATCCTGTAGAACAACAAGACGGATCTATCTCTGCTACAATAAGTTGGACAGCTCCAGCTACTCAAGGAAGCGCTATCACAGGATATACCTTATACTATAAGAAGAGTTCAAGTAGTGATTCCTACATAGTTGCTTCAGAAGGGAGAGCTGATATCCTTCAGTATACAATCACTGGATTAGAGAAGTCAACTCAATACTTAATCAGAGTTACTGCAACTAATAGAGCAGGAGAAAGTTTGCCAAGCACTACAAGAACCTTAATTGCAGCTGGAGTTCCATCTAAACCTCTTAATCTTCAAATTACTTCTGTGAGCGTTGGATCAATTTCTATAAGTTGGGATGCTCCAGAAAGCAATGGTGGAAAGTCACTAGATGGATACATTGTGCAGTATAGACTGACATCAGCTTCATCATTCACATCAGCTAGTCTAATCCAAACAACAGCTTCTACTCTAACCTTGACAGCAAATCAGCAATATTCTATCAGAGTAGTTGCTCAAAATTCAGTCGGAAATTCAGATCCTTCATCAAGTATTTATGGATATGCTGCAGATGTACCAAGCAGCTTGGCTATTGCAACAGTAAGCCAAAGAGATGTGGATAGCATTAAAATTGCTTGGACAGCACCCACCTCAGCAATTACAATTACAGGATACCAAGTTCTCAGAAATGATGGAGATGGATCTTATCCAACAATTATTGCTTATGATGGAGAATCAGTTGCTTCAAGACTTTATGCAAATATCACAGGATTAAGAACAGGAAGTGAGTACAACTTCATCTATCATGCATTTAACTCTGCAGGCAAGAGTTTAGCTAGCCCTATCCTTTCTGCTACTATTGGAAGACTTCCAGAACCACCTGCTCTTCCTCCTGCTTTGGTACAGTCAAATGCTACAGATATTGAAATTTCATGGGAGAAGTCACCAAATTCATATGATATTCCAATCACTAACTATGTTGTATACCAAGATGCATTAGCTGTAGCAACACTAGGCCCAACTGTGTACACATATACTGCAGGATCTCTCACCGGAGGTACATTGTATGAGTTTACTGTCGCTGCCAAATCATTAATTGGAGAAGGAAGTCAGTCTCAGCCAAGAAGCTATTATGCTGTAGAAACTGCTCTGAAGCCAACAACTGTGACAATCACAGCTTCAACAAGAGATACTTGTAAAGTGGCTTGGACACAAGTGACTCCTCCAGCTAACACTGTCATCGAAGGATATGTTGTCTTAGTCAATGATGGATTAGATGGAGATGATTTTGTAGTTGCCTACGATGGAAAGTACAACCCTTCTACTTTAGAAGCCACACTCTCTGGACTTTCAGCCAGGAGGACATATCAGATCAAGGTCTATGCAGTAAATAAAGCAGGAACTGGAGAGCATAGTGATGAGGTATCGTGATTCACTTCTGCTCCACCTGGTCAGCCAGGAAGACCAACTCTAGTATCTAGTGCTGCTGGTTCAATAGAATTACAGTGGGAACCAGCTTTTGAAGATGGAGGCTCAACTATCACAGAATACCAACTTTATTATGATCTTATAGAAGGAACTGGAACAGCAAATGTTGAAAGTTGGACTTTAGCCATGAATTCTAATCAACTTAGCTACACTGTTGGATCGCTAACTGCAACAAAGCAATACAGATTTAGAGTACGAGCAAAGAGTGGATCTGTAGTTGCTGGAGACTACTCTCCAGTATCTCAATATTACGCAGCAGCTCTTCCTAGTCAAGTTACTATTGATACTGCATCTACAGAGCTAAATGGAGTTAACATTACTTTACATTGGACTAAGCTAACTATTACTCCTGCAACACAGCTAGACATACTTGGATATAAGATCTATGTCACCCAAAGGTACTCAACTAATAGCTATGCTTTCGAAGTTCATGATATTGATGAATATGAAATCACAGGTCTTACTGCAGGAGTAGAATACCAGTTCGAAGTATCAGCTATTAATGCTATTGGTGAAGGAGTAAAGAGTTCCCCACATAATGCTTTTGCAATGACTAAACCAAGTAAGCCAGAAATGCCTTCCAGAGTTGCCTCTTTAAATACTAGTATCACTGAAGCATCGATAGACTTAGCATGGAACTCAGTTACAAATGCTGGAGGAGTGCCAATTACAGGTTATAAACTATATCAAAAGGATCTGACAACTAGCATAGAATCAGTTGCTTATGATGGAAGTTCTAGTGCCACAGTTTTAACAGCATCAATCGCATCTTTAGTTCTTGATAGAGATTATGAATTCTGGATTACTGCACTTAATCCTCTAGAAAGCGATCCAAGCGACAGAATTACTTTAAGAGCTGCAGCTTTGCCAGATGCTCCTGGAGCAATTACACAAGTATCAAGAACTTCTCATAGTATCGAACTAACTTGGCCAGCAGTGACTAATGACGGAGGATCATCTATTTTGTCCTATACCCTTGTAGAAGAGTTTTATGATGAAGTAACTGGACAGGTTATTGATCAAGTAGCTTACTTTGGACTAGGAACTACCGCACTTGTTGACAACCTTGTTCCAGGAAATACATATATATTCAAAGTTAAATGTACAAATATGGTAGGAGATTCTCCTTTCAGCTCAGGTTATGCTTTCAATATTGTTGATGCTCCAACCCCTCCAATCAATGCACAAGTAGATTCATTCTCTGAAACCCAAGTTATTATATCTTGGGGAGCACCATTAGACACAGGAAAGACACCAATTACTGGATATAAAATCTTTAGGCAAACTTTGTCCGACTCAACATCTACCTTATCTCAGATAGGAATCACTTCTAGTTCAGTTCTAACTTACACAGATTCAGCAATTACAGCAGGTCATAAATATGCATATGCAGTTGTTGCTACTAATGCTTTTAAAGATAGTGAATACTCAGCAATCCTTAATGCAAGAACTATAGCAGTTCCTTCTGGAATGACAAGCCCCATGCTTGTTGGTAGAACTGCTACAACTATTACAGTCTCATGGGCAGCACCAACTTCTACAGGATCAGCTTCAGTTGAATACTACGTTTTGATGATGAAAGCCGAATATGAGAATGAATTCAAAGAGGTTTACAAAGGATTATCAAAGTTCCATACAACATCGAGCTTAAAGAGTGGCTTTACTTACGTATTCAAGGTAAAATCTGTTAATGATGCTGGTGAATCTTTCCTCAGTGCATCCTCAAATGCTATTTATGCAGCTGAAGAACCTGGTACACCTATCAACTTATCTCTTGTTAGTCGTTCTAACACTTCAATAACCATCGAGTGGGAAAAGCCAACTAATACTGGAGGAATGCCTATTACTGGATATAAAGTGTATAAAGCAGAAGGAAGTGGACTATTCACAGAGGACATATCTGCACCTTCCAAAACAGATGAAGGAATTAGGGCGTATACTTTATCTTCAATTACAGCCGGAGCACTCTACTCTTTCAAAGTCTCAGCAACTAATGCAATTGGAGAAAGTCTGGTGTGTAATCCAATCAAGATCATTGCAGCTGATTTACCAATGAAGCCAACCAATGCACCAGTAATTTCAAGTTTCTCTACTTCTCATGTATCAATCACTCTTACTGCAATTCCTACTGCTAACAATGGAGGATCAGATATCACAGGCTATATTGTAATGATGGATAATGGACTAGGAGATGACAATTCGTTCACTGTGAAATCAGACTCACTCCAGACTTCCCTTACAATAAATGGATTAATCATGGGAAGAACCTACAGAGTAATGTATGCTGGAAGGAATAAGGTATATGACTCAGGAAATCTCTTTGAAGGAGATATTCTGCAATATAGTGATATGAGTGAGTTTACTACAGCTGTTGCACCTGAAAAGCCTGTCAATCTCAGGCAATCCTCTAAGTGCTATAGAACTTCAATTGTAATTGAGTGGGACCCACCTGTCTCAACTGGAGGCAGCCCTATTAAAGAGTATGTTGTAACTTATACCAGTGGAACTACTGTCACTACAACTCTTAATGATGTGACATCCTATACTATTTCTGGACTTACTCCAGGAACCCAATATGAGATTAATATCAAAGCAATTACCGATCATGGAGACTCTGGATTCTTGACTACTCCTTTGTTAGCTTATCCAGGAGTTGCTCCAACATCACCTGGAGCAGTTTCCTTCACATCTGTTACTAGAAATAGTATTGTTGTAGCTTGGTCTCTTTTGACTAGTGAAGATACAGGAGGAACAGCTGCTGACCCAATAAACATTAGCAATTACAACCTGTATATGAGAAAATCAGCTGAGGAGGAATACTCGCTTGTTGGCCAGACAACCTCAAATACATTGACCATCAACTATTTAAAATCAGGAATAATGTACAACTTTATTCTATCTGCTTCAAATATGATTGGTGACTCCACAAGCAGCTCATCAAACGAGATGATGGCAGGAACTTCTCCCTCTTCCCCAGGAAAGCCAAGTGTGAATGTACTCGATCCTACAACTGTGAATATCACTTGGATAGAACCCTTCGATAATGGAGGTGCTCCAATAATCTCTTACACGGTGACTATCACCAAAACTTCAGATTCTTCAACACAAGAGTTCACAGTGATTGATGCACTAGAATTCATGTTTGATAGTACTAAGAGTATAGTTGCAGGCACAAGCTACACTGCTAAAGTTGTAGCAAACAACTTTGTGACCAACTACTTTGCTGCTAATACTGGGGCAGATAGTGCTTATACTTCTTTCTCAACCTCAGTTATACCAACTACAGCACCTTCCCTTTCTGCAAGCCTAATTACTAGCACAAGTGCAACAGTGAGTTGGACTCTTTTGACGAACAATGAGCAGAAAGGATATTCTACAAGTGATCCAGTCTACTACCTAGAAGCAGATTATGAAGAAGGCGGCGAATTCACTGTGATTAACTCTTCACCAACAGACACAAGTAAAGCAGTGACAGGAATAACTCCTGGAACAATTCTGAAATTAAGGATGAGAGTTCAAAATGTGATAGGATATTCAGCCTATGGTGAAATCTTGACAATAGTGTTTGCAGAAGCACCAGCAGCCCCTGATGCTCCTATCTTTGTCGATAGAAGCGGTGATACTGTTAACAACCTTTCTCCTTATATTACAATTAGGTGGACTCCTCCAACAGTTGTGGGAGGATCAGAAATACTTGGATACAAAGTAGAACTTCAAGAAGGAGCTGGATTATGGACAACAGGCTTAATCACTAATGAACCTGACACACTGACTTGGAAATTTGAAGGTCTTACAGCTGGATCTTCTTATAACTTTAGAATGTATGCTAGAAACATTGCAGACTATTCTACTGCAAGTCCATCAACAACGATTTACTGTGGAACAGTACCTCATGCAGTTCCAGATCTTCTAACAGTCGACGCTATTGATGCAAGTGGAATTACTACAAGTATAGATCTTAGCTGGAGTGCTCTTAGTTCCTCACTCAATGGAGGTTCTGCAGTTCTAGGCTACTACATCCAAACCAATAGTGGATTTGATACTGACTTCATCGAACCAGGGACTCAAAAGCTTATTGCTAATCCTTTTACTCATACTTTCACAGGACTTACTAAAGGTGCGACCTACAAGTTCAGAATTGCTGCTTATAATGAAATCTATACCACAAATCCTCTCGGATCTACTCTGAATTTCTCACCTGTCTTGAGTGTTATCGCAGCAGTTGCTCCAGAAAAGGTTGCCTCATTAACACAGGATACAACAGTCTTGAAAAACGGGACCATAACATTAAAGTGGGCTGAGCCAAGTGACAACGGATCTCCAATTACAGAATACGTTCTCTACAAGGATAATGGGCTTTTTATCTTCTATGAAATCTACAGAGGAATCAACTTAACATTCACAGATATAGGCCTTACTGAAGGAGGATCTTACACTTACAAGGTAGCTGCCATAAATGCAGCAGGCAAAGGAACAGAGTCTGATAACTTAGTTGGAATAGCTGGAGAGAAACCATCTGAACCTTTAAATGTTAGGATTGCTACTCAATCACAGACAACTTTGACAATTCAATGGGATGCTCCAGATAATAAAGGTGGCTTATCAATCCTGAACTACATTGTTACTGAAGATACTGTTGGTGGAACTGCTACCGACATTACTGTAGGCACATTGACCCATTCAAAGACAATAGCAGCAGCAGATATTGGAAAGGTTTTCAGATTCAAAGTTGCAGCTCAGAACTCTCTTGGAGTTGGAACACCCTCAGCAGACATTAGTCTTATAGCAGCTGACGCTCCAGATAGCCCCTCAATGTCTTTGGAATCTAGAGGAATGACTTCACTACAAATCAAGTTCGCACCAGGAGCAAGTAACGGAGGTTCTACTGTTATTGGGTATCTACTTTACAGAAACGAAGGCATTTCTGGAAGTCCTTCTAAGTTGTTGACTAACGTGACTGCAGAACAGATTCTGTATAATGCAACAGGACTTGTACCAGAAAGAGAGTATACCTTCTCATTGTATTCTTACAATGCAGCACATCAAAGTGTTAATACAGACTCATCATGGACAGTAGGTACGGTGCCAGCAAAAGCAAATGATCCTTCACTAAAGACTTCTACACAAGGAGCTGTTTCAGGAACTACTGGAACTATAACTATTCAATGGGAAGCTCTCAAAGCTGTATCAGGATTACCTTTGACAAACTACTTAATCTCAATTGATAATCAAGGAGATGGAACCTTTGGATCAGCTGTAAACCTCACAGATCTCTCTACTCTTGAGTATGAATTCACAGGATTAGCTGATGGTGCAGAATACGGAATCAAGATTCAAGCAGAGAATGTGATTGGTACTGGTGAAGAATCCAACGTAGTGTACTTAGCAGCTGCAAGTCTTCCAGACCAACCTGCCAAGCCAGTGTTTGAAACATCCACCAATACTTCGATCTCTCTTACATGGAATGCACCTACATCCAATGGAGGAGCTACTATACTTGGCTATAAGGTGTATATGAATGATTTTACTTCAGCTGATAATATCCTTGTGTATGATGGATCGTCAGCTCCTTCAGTCTTGTCACTAACACAGCAGAACTTGACAGCAGGCAAGAGTTACCAATTTGCAGTATCAGCAATTAACAGAGTCGGAGAAGGTCTCATGAGTGACTTCGATACATTCTACTGTGCTAACATTCCAGGAGTTCCTGGAGTTCCAGAACTGGTTTCTTCAGCAACGGACTCAGTCACATTTAAATGGACTCCTCCGATAGACAATGGTGGTGCAGAGATTACAGGATATCAGATTTATCATAAACGTGTGACAGATCCAGAGTCAAGTTGGGCTCAATTAGCAACTACCGATATCAACACTTTGAGTTATACTCATTCACCAATAACAGGGACTGCGGATGTTCAATACAGAGTGAGGGCTGATAGCACTCTTAGAGGTGAAGGCAGCTTCAGTGCTAGAGCTACGTTTATCTTAGCATCTGCCCCTACTATGACTACTCAGCCTACAATTGTAGCAACCACCAGAGACTCAATTACAGTGTCATGGACTATAACATCTAACGGTGGCTCAGTTGTTCTTGGCTATAAGCTCTACAGATACAACAAAGAAGACGGAGGTGAAACACTTGCTTATGACGGGTCATCCAGTGCTGTTGTGACTTCTTACGTTGATACAGACCTTGAGCCTGGTATGCAATATGGCTATAGAGTCACAGCTACAAATAGAGTTGGATCTAGTGATTTGTCACCTGAAACAGTAGCTAGAACTGGGGAAGTACCAGGAAAGCCTCCTGCTCCGAAATATGTCAGCAGCACAAGTACCTCAATTACTCTCAGCTTTGAACCGGTTACTGACACAGGAGGATTACCAATAACACGATACCATCTTTACAGAGACAATGCAACTTTCCCAAGTGTGTTCACTGAGATTACAGCCTATCAGGGAACTGATATGCAGTTTGAAGTTAACACTACAGATGAACCAGATATGGTAACAGGAAAGGTATACAGGTTCCGATTCTCTGCTGAGAATTCAATTGGCATGGGAATTTCAAGCGACGGACACTTTTCATCCACTATAGTCTCATTTGGTCTTGGATCCTTACCTGATATACCAAATACACCAACCCTAGATAGGACTAAAAGCACAAAGACTTCTCTCTATGTCTCCTGGACTGCCTTAACTTCTCAAGATCTTGATGTGGAAGGCTACGGCTTATACATGAGTTCAACTGGATCTGAGCAAAGTGATTTTCAACTAGTTTATGATGGATTTGCTCAACCTTCTACATTCAGTGCAAATATTACAGGACTAAACACTGGTCAAAGATACTCATTCTATGTGATTGCAAAGAACTATAATGGATTTAGTCAAGCAAGTAATGAAGCAATTTGGCTAGTTTGAGAGCCACCTACTGGTCTCTCTGCTCCTCAGTTTGAATCTGCTGATTCTACGTCAATCTCTTTGAAATGGAGTGAACCAGAGGATGACGGAGGTTGTCCGATCACAACCTATGGACTATTCTTATACAACTCAGGCACAACAAGCTTTGATGCGGTTAATAGTTCAAGTATTCAAAACAGACCTTACATCACAAGTTGGACAGTCACAGGACTTTCAAGTGTTGGAACAGCTCACATCTTCAAGCTTTCTGTGTCGAATGAGATAGATACAATAGAGAGTGACACAATTTCTGTTATTCTTGCTGCTGTTCCAGATACCCCCACTGTAGCTCCTGCTCAGGATACATCTTCTCCAGGAAAGAACAAGATAGGTGTCTCTGTCACAGCTTTGACTACTGCCCAGAATGGAGGCTCTGATATTCTAGGGTATCAAATCTATAGAGACGATGGAGTAGGAGGAGACTTTAACCCTCTATATGACAAAGAGAGTGTTTTAGGCACAACTTATGTTGACACTGAATTAGTCAATGGGAGAACTTATCGGTATAAGTACAGAGTAAGAAACATCAATGGATGGAGTGAGTTCAGCCCTATTGGCTATCTCATAGCAGCAGATGTTCCATCGAAGCCTCCTGCACCTTCTTTGACTTCTGTCACAGACACAGTTATCACCTTTGATCTGAATGAACCTTCAGACTCAGGAGGCGCAAAGATTACTGAATATGAGTTGTTCTATGATGGTGGGTCTCTTAACAGTGCTTTCACAAGTTTCGGAAACTACTCAGCAAGCTCTGGAACTCACACTCTTGGAACTGCTAATGGCTTGGCTCAAGGAAGCAAGTACAGAATCAGATGGAGAGCAAAGTCTGTTATCGGATATAGTGAAGTGTCTGAACCATTGAGAGTCGGACTCGGAGCTCAAGCAAATACACCAACAAGTTTATCACTCGAAATACTAAAGTCAGGCCCTGGAAAGATAGCTGTAAAGTGGACTAAGGCTACAGATGGATTCCTACCTATCCTTGGATACATCCTACAAATGAGGGAACAGAATGGTTCATTTAGGACTATCTATGATGGAAGTTCAGAACCAGACATAGCATCACACATTGTTGAAGGACTGACAGTTGGAGGCTATTACGAATTCAGAGTTTATAGTAATAACTTCAACGGAAAGAGTCTTGCTTCCAATCAACTCTCAGCTTATGCATGAGGCAAACCAACCGGATTTAGTGCTCCTAGATTAGTATCCACTACACATACCACAATAACAGTTGCTTGGGACCCACCAAAAAGTAATGGAGGATGTTTGATTCAAGACTATGCTGTTTACAGAGATGAAGATGGCACCGGAACCACTTGGACTGAAGTAAACCCTGTATCAACTCACACTCGTAATGATCCCTTCAACAGAGAGTTTGAATGAGACACTTTCCCAACAGGCGCAACAGCAGGAGATACCTTCAGTTTCTATATTGAGGCCATCAATGTCCAAACTTCAGGAGACAGTGATTACTCAGCACCGTATATATTGGCAAGTGTACCTGATACGCCTACTGCTGCTCCAGTCGTAGTTAGTGCAATGACCGATGGAACTCAAATCAGCGTGTCTTATGGAGCAGTAAGTAATAATGGAGGGACTGTCATCACCAGCTATGAACTCCAGATGGGATCTCTCAGCCTCAATGACTTCGTTACCATCAGTGGAGAAGAACCGAAGTCTCTTGCATTATCTTTCACTGTTACAAAGAATATCAACAAAGGAGAATATTATGCTTTTAGATACAGAGCTGTTAACTTCGTTGGTCCAAGTGATTGGAGCTTGGTTGGTAGAATCCAAGCAGCAACAGTACCTGATGCTCCTCAAGCTCCTACATATAACACTGCAGATGCATCATCTGTTACTCTGGATTTGGTCAATACATTTGATGATTCATTGACTTCGACTTCTAATGGGGGTTCCAAGATTACTTCAACTAAGTTATTCAGAGATTCAGGAAATAGAACTAGTAATATTAATGTTGAAGTTACTGCTTATGGTGGAGAAGCTACCTATCAAGTGACTGGTCTGGCAGCAATGACTACTTATAGATTCGCCTATGTGGCTGTCAATGCTTATGGAGATTCTGTGCAAAGTAACCACATTACAGTTGAAACTTCTACAAGACCAGTGCAACTAGACCCACCCCAAGTAGATTGGACACAATCAACCAAGACATCTCTTTACATTCACTGGGCAGCAAAGACCGATACTACTGCGACTATCAGAGGATACATCCTCTCCATGGATGATGGTGAAGGAGGTTCCTTCACTGATATCTTTGCTGGAGTTTTCGAACCAAGTACACTAAGCTTCCTAAAGACAGGGCTCACAACAGGAAAGCAATATCGATTCAAAGTTAGAGCTGCAGGATATAACGAAGAAGGACCTGATAGTACAATTGCCTCTTTCTATGCTTGTACAAGTCCAACTGGATTTGCTAGCCCTGTTGGTATCTCACAGACTTCTACTCAGATTCAGATTCAATGGAAAGCTCCAGAAGATGATGGCGGTTGCACACTTACAGGCTACGCAGTTTTCAGGGATGATGGAAACTCAGGAGCTATCACAACAGAAGTAAACTCAGCTAATGATATTGCAATCAGAAACAATCCCTCTCTTGATGTAGCAACTATTACTAACTTTGCAGCAGCCAGTGCTGATGTTGGAAAGACATTTAGAATCAAAGTGATTGCATATAATCTTGGCTTAAGAGAAGCTGAGAGTGGAGCAGTGGTACTTGTACTTGCAAGTATTCCAGATGCCTCTAGTACCGTTGGTCCAGTAAACATTCCTTCTGTGACTTCTGCGACACAAATTGGTGTGACTTATGGCCTTACTAGCCCTCCAACGAACGGAGGGAGTCCAATCTTATCATATTCTCTTGAGATAGATGACGGCAAAGGAGGAAGCTTCAGGAAATTAGTTGGATTCACCTCAAACAGTTTGCTCACTACCTACAGGATCACATCTGATATTGAGAAAGGACTTGAATATAGGCTTAGATACAGAGTCGAGAATGCTATTGGATGGAGCGATTATTCACCAATTAGCTTCATACTTGCTGCCAATGTTGCAACAGCTCCTCCAAGGCCGACCTTTAGTAGTTTCAGCACAAGCACTTTGAATTTAGACATCCAGCCTTCTAAAGATAACGGTGGCTCTCCAATCCAGTCTTACCTTCTTTACAGATATAACACAGCAACAAGTGTCTTCGACCTTATGGCGACTCTGACTCCTGACTCACTTACTTACTCTGCTACTGATGGAGTCGATGGCTATGCGGTTGGGTCAACTTATAGATTCAGGGTAATTGTAAAGAATGGTATTGGAGATAGTATCCCCTCAGATGAAGCTTATATTGCATTTGGAGATGTACCTCCTCAGCCTACTGCTATTGTTGCCTCTGACTGCACAACATCTAAGACTTCCATAACGGTTAATTGGTCTGCTGTCAGTGCTCCTTTATCTGTCACTGGATATATACTAAACATGGATGATGGAAGGTTAGGAGAATACTCACAAGTCTATGTTGGAACTAACAGACCTGATTTGACAGAGTACACTGTCTCTGGACTAACTACAGGTCTTCCTTACCTTTTCACAGTTCAAGCTCTCAATTCAAATGGAGACAGTATTGCCTCTGATCCAACTACTCTCTATGCATGTGATGTGCCTGCTGGGCTTGCTGCTCCAGAATACAAGAGTTCAGACAAAGATGCTTTGACAATTAGTCTAAACTGGAATTCACCAACAGAAGAAGGAGGTTGTCCTATTACTGGATTTGAAGTTTATAGGGATGATGGCTCCACAGGATTACCAACGACTAAGATAACTTCAGTTGCAAACAACGATCCAAGCATTGATACTGCTACTGTAACATTCACTGATCCTGATCCAGGAGGTGTAAACACCATTGTTGGCAAGATCTATACTTTCTCAGTTAGAGCTTTGAACCAAGCTGGATATGTAGAATCTGCAACTACAAGAATTGCTCTTGCATCACTACCAGGCAAGCCGACAGCTCCCACTTCTGATACATCAGTGACAAATACAGAAAGGCTTAAGGTTGATATCACAGTATTTACTGATGCACTTGCTGGAGGATCTCCTATCACAAGGTATGAAATCCAGATTGATGATGGAGCCAATGGACCATTTACTTCAACTTACACTCTATCTCCTTCTTTGATCTACACAAAAGGAATCTCAAGAGGTGAAGACTATAGAGTAAGATACAGAGCAGAGAATGCAAATGGTTGGGGTGAGTTCAGTGACACAGCTCTTCTGAAGGCAGCTACTGTTCCAACTAAGCCACCTGCTCCGATCTACAACCCAACTTTATCTGACTCTGATAAGATCTACCTCGGATTTGTACCACCAAGTGATAACGGTGGATCAGATGTAACTAACTATCGCTTGTACATGGATCCAGTAGGACCTACAAGTAACCCAACATTGATATATAATGGATCTGCTTTGCTCTATGAAGTTGACAAGACTACACATTCTCTGACCCTTGGCACAACATACAGATTCTACTTAATAGCAAAGAATGACTTTGGAGATTCTGAGAACTCAGAGGAAACTCGTGCTGCTTTAGGAAACTTCCCAGGAAAACCAGCTTCACCTACGAAAGTAGAAGAGCAAAGCTCCCTCACCTCACTCACAATTGCATGGGCAACTGCTACCGAAGTGTACAGTACGCCTATCAGTGGCTATTACCTTTATGGAGATGGTGGATTAGGCGGAGCTTTAAGCAAAATCTATGATGGATCTACTAAACCAAACACATTGCAATACACTCTCGGAGGACTTACCACTGGAACTGCATACAGATTCGCAATCTCTGCTTTAAATGTAAATGGAGAATCTGAACTAAGTGACTCTGTCGAAATCTATGCTTGTCTGAAACCAGAGCAGTTTGAAACTCCAACCTTAGTGTCAAGTTCAAAGACTTCAGTAAGCATTGCATGGACTGAACCGATTGATAATGGATGCCCAATCACTTCCTACTCTATCTTCAGAGATAATGGCGGTGGCCAAGCAATTTCGATAGAAGTAGATGCTTCATCAGTCAACAACAAACCTTCTTTAAGAGAGTATGCGATCACTTCATTGTCACCAGCTGGATCTACATTCAGGTTCAAACTCAGAGCTACTAATGCTGCAGGTTCAACAGACTCTTCTCACTTAAGTGTCATTTTAGCTTCTGTTCCTGACACTCCAACTGCTGGTCCTACCTCTGACGCTACAGTAACTGATGACACTCAGATCAAAGTTGATTACTCTCCTCTACTTTCAGCAAACAATGGAGGCAGTACTATTCTCAGCTATAGCATTGAAATGGACAATGGTAATGGAGGCAGCTTTGTATCCCTCGCAGGAGAAACTACTAATACTCTACTAACAACATATACAATAACTGTTGGAATTCAGAGTGGAGTGATGTATAGATTCAGATATAGGGCAAAGAACATTGCTGGATGGTCTTCATACTCTCCAATTACTTACATTAAAGCTGCTGCAAGACCTGCCAGACCTCCACCCCCTGTCTTTGTTACTGCAGATGCTACTGGAATTACTGTTTCGATTCCTCCCACAACCGATGCTAAAGGAGCTCCAGTAACTAAGCATACACTTCAAGTTAATGCAGGAGGAAGCTCAAATGTTTACACAGCTGTAGTTACTACAGCAGAACCAGGATCACAGCAAACTGTTACTGTGGCGAGCACTTTGGTAGCAGCTGGATCAATCTATAAGTTAAGGCATTTGGCCACGAATGAGATTGAGAGCAGTGATTATTCTGATACAATAGACGCAGGAGTTTCTGACTTCCCTGACAAACCAGCTGCACCTACTGTTTCAAGCTTAGGAACTACCAGCATAACAATGCAATGGAGTGTAAGTGCGGATAAGCAACTTCCTGTTGTTGGATATCAACTCTTCATGGATGACGGATATGGAGGAGATGAAACAATTATCTATGATGGAAACAACTTCCCAAATGTAAGGACTTATACTGCAACCGGACTAACTAGAGGGCTTGTCTATTCCTTCAGAGTTACAGCTCTTAACTTTAATGGAGCTAGTGAAATGAGTGATGCTTCAAGTGTCACTTTCTGTTCTGATCCTACTGGGCTAAATGCTCCAATCCTTCTCTCTTCTACTGAAACTTCATTAACTCTTCAATGGTCTGCTCCTAAAGATGATGGAGGCTGTCCTGTTCTTGAATACATACTATTGAGAGATGATGGAAGTGGTACTGCTGCTCCTGTTACTACTGTTGTTGATGCATCTTCATTCACAGGTGAGCCTTCAAAGAGAGAACATACTGTATCATTTGCTGCTACAGAGACGTCTAAATCATTTAAGTTCCAGCTTAAAACAACTACCATCACTGTTGTGAGTTCAGAAATTGTTACATTTATGCTTGCTGCTACTCCTGATAGTCCAACTAGTGCACCAACTTCCGACAATACTCAGTCTTCTGGATCCCAGATCAAGGTAGACTATGTTGGACTAACCACTGCTGAGAATGGAGGTAGTGATATCACTTCCTACGAACTCCAAATGTACAATCAAGATACATCTTCTTGGGAATCATTGATTGGAAACTTAAGTGATCCTTCATTGAGTAACTCCTACATCGTCTCATCTAACTTAATTATGGGAGAAACCTATCAGTTCAGATATAGAGCTTACAACATCAATGGAGCTGGAGGATGGTCCAACGTTGGATATCTTGTTGCTGCTGAGGAGCCATCTCAACCATCGGCTCCAGAATATGTTTCAAGTAGTGACACTTCAGTAACTCTCAGCTTCAGACCTCCCTTAAGTGATGGAGGGTCAATTATAACAGATTATGTGCTGCAGTATTCCCCATTCACTGTATTGAGTTGGAGTAATGTGACTACTTACACTGACAACTCTATGACTCACACTGTAACTACTACTTCAGGATTAGTAGCCGCTCATCAAAAGTACAGATTCAGGATATATTGAGTAAATGCTTTTGGAACCTCAGATCCTTCAAGTGAAGTTGTACTTGCAATAGCTAGTCTTCCCTCTAAACCAGATCCACTTACTAAGGATCAAGCAGGAAGTTCTCAGACTAGCATTAAGGTGCAGTGGAGTTCACTCACAGATACAGAGGCAGTCACTGGCTACCTGGTCTATATGTAAGGATATGTTTTGAGATATTAGATAGCTACTTTACTCCAAAGTATTTTGCCAAGTTTTTACTTAATTAGACATAAGCTAATGTTGAAATATAGGGCTGACATCTCAAGTAGTGGAGACTACAAATTGATATATGATGGTTCAGCTAACCCAATCAGATTGACTTACACAGCTCTCTTGTTAACACCAGGAAAATCCTATGGATTCAAACTTCAAGCGATTAACTTCAATGGAAAAGGTGAACTAAGTGATGAAGCTATATTTGTATCATGTGAAGACCCAATAGGCTTAGATCCTCCAACAGTTGTCGATGTAACTGAGACAACAATTACTCTTACATGGGGTCCACCTGATGAAACAGGAGGATGAAGCACAACAGGATATAGCTTATGGGTGGACAGTGGTCCTGGAACTTCTCTTGCAGTCACTGATGCTTCGAATATTCAAGACAAACCATACTTAAGAAGATACACTAAGACTTTTGCAAGTTCAGAGACAGGAAAGAGCTTTAGATTCAGACTTCAAGCTTTCAACGGTGTTGGAAACGTTCTTAGTTCAATCATCTCAGTCGTGTTAGCAGACGAGCCAGCAACACCTACTACTGGACCAGCTTTAGTACAAGCTGATACAAATGCATTCCAAATTGGAGTTTCATGGACTGCAGTAGCAACAACAGGAGGATCTGACATTACTTCATATGAATTGCAATTAAGTCCTCCAGATGCAATTGAATGGATTTCACTTATTGGTTTTGATAGAGCTTACCTTGATACCTCATACATTGCAATTAGTAATATCACAAAGGGAAGAGATCACAGGTTTAGGTATAGAGCTCAGAATGCAGCTGGATGGTCTGAATTCTCACCTATTTCATTCATCAGAGCTGCCACTGTTCCAGATGCACCAGGAAAACCAATACTTAAAGCAAGAAGTTCTACTTCGATTACCATTGGAATGAGTCAGACACTTGATGACGGAGGAAGCCCTGTACTTGCTAACAAACTATACATTGGAGGTCTGAATGATCCCTTTAGCTCCTTTACCCTTGTTGCAGGATATGATGGATCTTCTACAGAATACATATTCAACACTACAGATACTCCGGCTTACATAACTACAGGAACTATCTATAAAGTATCCTATATTGCAAATAACTTCTTTGGAGATTCTGAGTATGCCACTGAATTAACTATCGGAGTTGGAAATCTGCCACCTGCTCCAAACAATCTAGCAGATGCTTCCACAAGTTCAGATCCTAGCACTAAGACAATTTCTTGGGATGAAGTGACTACTTCTGCCTTGCCAATTCTTGGATATATTGTCCAAATGGATGATGGTCTATCTGGTGATTTCTCAACTGTGTATAATGGAGAGACCAATCCTCAAGTGCTAACATATACTGCTGAAAACCTTGAACCTGGAAGAAATTACCAGTTTAAAGTCCAGGCTGTCGACATCAACGGACCAGGAACTGAGACTTCACCATTAACCATTGCTGCCTGTGTTAAGCCATCAGGACTAGAAAGACCAACTATTACGAGCATCTCTGGCACAAGCTATACTGTCAGATGGAACAGTGCTTCCAATGATGGTGGATGAGCAGTGACAAGTATCACTATTTACAGAGACGATGGGAATGGATCAGACCTCTCTACCTCAGTCCAAGTTATCACAGATGGAAGCTTAAGTTATACAGATACTTCTGGAACAGTTGTTCAAGGCAACACATATAGAGTTGCAGTGTCTGCAACAAACAGGTAATTGTCATTTAATATTCTATAGCATTGGAACTGTCTCGAGTAGTGCAACAAGCTTTGTACTTGCAGACCTACCTGCTACTCCAACTCCCAAGCCAAGCTCAGACTCTGAAGTCACAAATATTTCCCAGATAAAAGTGGACTTTGAGAACACAAATACCGATACTGGAGGAGCACCACTTTTAGAATATTGTTTACAAATGGACGATGGATTAGGTGGTGTCTTCACAGAAATATTCTGCTCTACTCATAAGACTTCATACATTGTATCGAATGTGACAAGAGGACAGAACTACCGTTTCAGGTATAGAGTTAGGAATGCAGCAGGATGGAGCCCATACTCTGAAACATCATACATCACACCATCTTCTAAGCCAGAGCCTCCTCCTAAACCTTTGTTTAGCTCGGGAAGTGATACTCAAGTAGTCTTAACATTTGGAGAAAGTCCTGATGATAATGGAGTTCCGATTAGCTCTTACTTACTTCAAATTGATGCTGGAGATAACCTCACTTCGACCTTCTCAGATGTGACAGGCTATGGAGGAACAGCAATGTCATTCACATTAGGTTCAGCACATGGACTCGGCTCAGCAGGCACTCTGCACAGGGTTAGAATGGCAGCAATCAATGCAGATTCAGTACAAAGTGATTATAGTGAGACACTACTATTTGCTGTTGGAGCACTTCCTTCCAAGCCAGATCTTCCTACCAAAGATTTAGATGGATCCTCTGAGAACACTATTAAGGTGGTCTGGAATGAAGTCTCAGGAGATACCCTGACAATACAAGGATATAAGCTTTATGTAGACTCTGGAAGAGCTGACGAATTCAGCCTCATCTTTGATGGATCAAACTCTCCAGGAATCAGAGAATACTTGTTCACAAATGCAGATCCTGATTTGACTTATAGGTTCAGAGTCAAAGCAATAAATATTAATGGTGATGGACCGGATTCTAACATTGCTTCCTTGACCCCATGTACAACAATATCTGGATTTGCATCACCCACTATCCTCTCAGTGACTTCTACAACAGTAACAATATCTTGGAAAGAGCCAACCTGGAATGGCGGATGTAGAATCACAGGATATGGAATCTTCTGGGCTCCTGAAGGTGGTTCATTTACTGAATACGATCCAACAAGTATCAATGGAAAGCCATTCTTAACTAAATACACAATTGACCTTTCATCGCAGACTGTTGGTAATGTCTACCAGGTCAAGGTTGCTGGGACTAACAATGCTGGAAGTATAGATTCTGATACAGTTTCATTCATTCTAGCCTCACCTCCAGATAAACCTGATATTGCTACTTCAACATCAAATGGAAAAGACTTAACTATTACAATGACTGCTCCCGCTAATGGTGGCTCTGTTATTATCACATATGAACTACAGATTGATCTAGGCAATGGCTTTGAGACCTTTGCTGGAGGGGATGTTAACCATACACTTACTCTAAGTCATACTGTTTCAAGTACTTCATTGGCCACAGGAGATAGATACCGTGTACAATATAGAGCAAAGAACAAAGTAGGTTGGAGCGATTGGAGTGATATTGCTTACTTACTAGTTGCTGGAGTTCCTTCTACTCCTCCAGCTCCTACTTTGTCAGCTGTGCAAGCAGGAAATATAACGATAAACATTCACAGTGTTGAAAGTGACAATGGATCCCCTGTATCCAAATATAATGTCTACATAGATTCAGGAGACTTTGCTTCAGAAGTTACAACTTTACATGGCTTCTCATCTTCAGGTGATGTAACTTACGAAATCTCAAGCTTGACTGCAGGAGCAATCTACAGAATTGGAATTGTAGCAGTCAATGAAGCTGGAAGCTCAGAGATGAGTCTTCTAGGAATGTTTGCAGCCTCCTCAGCCCCATCTGCTCCAAGTACATTGACTAAAGACAGAACACTTTCAACAGAGAACTCTATTGCTTTAAGTTGGAGTAAAGTAAGTGAAACAGGCAAAACAGTCTATGGATATATTGTCACAATGGCAATCTCAGGAAGCAGTAACTTTGTGACTGTTTATGATGGTTCTACAAATGCACAAACATTAAGCTGTGTCGTTGGAGGTCTCGCTACCGGAGAGGAATATAAGTTCAAGGTCAAGACTGTTGGATTCAATGGACCAGGAGCAGATAGTGCTGTCTACACCTTCAGATCATGAGTCGCTCCAAGTGGATTCAACGCTCCAACTGGTACCAGCGGAGTCTCATCGATCACGATCGAGTGGCAAGAACCTACAGACAACGGAGGATGTCCAGTCACTGGATACGCTATTTACAGAAACGATGGAGACCTGACTGAACCTACTACAGAAGTTGTGCCTTCAAATGATGCTACAATCAGAACTAACCCTTCTTTGAGAACAGCAACTATCGGCTCATTCCCTGCAAGTCCTGAAGGCTTAACATTCCTCATCATTGTCCAAGTGATCACTGACGAAACTACTGTAAAGTCACCTGCGATCAGCATCAAACTAGCAGGAGTACCTGACCAGCCAAGTAGTGCACCTACTCTCATCCAATCAGAGACAGATACCAGTAGAATTACTGTAGAGCTAGGAACTGTATCTAATAGTGGAAATGATCCAATTGTGACTTATAATCTACAGATCGATGACGGTGAAAGTGGTGAGTTCAGGAATGTTGCCGGATATACCACTCGTTCTCTCCAAAGGACTCATACTATAACTGAAGGAATTACTAGAGGTAAGAACTATAGGATCAGATACAGAGTTGGAAATACTGTTGGGTGGTCTGACTTCTCTGCTAACTTGGTTGCGAAAGCTGCCACTATTCCTGTTGCACCACCAAGACCAACTTTGATGAGCTCGAATTCAGCTTTGATACAACTGAATCTCTTTGAGAGTTTAGATAATCAAGGATCTCAAATAGAACGTTATGAACTTTGGATGAATACTGGAGTTGATGGATCTATATTCTCAGCGATTCTAAATACAACTACTTTGCCTTCGACTTATGATGTGACAAATGCTCTTCATTCTATTGCTTCAGGATCAATCTACACTTTCAAGATAAGAGCTAAGAATGAAATTGATTACTCTGTATATAGTCCTGAAGTTAGATTCGCTGCTGCTGAATTGCCTGGAGCAATGTCTGCACCGACAAAGGTCACTGCAAGCTCTAACTCAACTCACATTACAGTTGCATGGAGTGCTGCCACAGCTACTCAAATTCCCATCAACAATTACAGGCTGTACATGTCTTATAACGCTGATGACTATGTCCTAATCTATGATGCAAATCTGAATACACTAAAGAGAGAGTATGCATTCTCAGATCATTTACAAGTTGGAGGGCTGTATAGTTTCAAGGTGTCAGCAATGAACTTAAATGGAGAGGGAGACTTAAGTCCAGTACTTAACGTCCATGCTTGCAATGCTCCTTCCCAGCCTGCAGCTCCAACAAGAGTGACCTCAACTACAACTACAATAACTCTAAACTGGACGCCTCCTTCTTCAGATGGAGGTTGTTCAATCACCGGGTATAGTCTTCTTACAGATACTGGAACAGGAGGAGCTGCTTCTACAGAAGTAGATACTGCACTAAATACTAGCCCAGAGACACTTAGCAAAGTTGTAACTCTTTCATCAAGCTTGACAGGAAGTTGGATCAGGTTTAGAGTGACTGCATATAATGATGAAGGTGAAAGTACAAGTAAGACAGTCCAATTTGTATTGGCAGAAACACCTACTGCTGCTTCTGCAGCAATTACCGAAGTAACTCTTGAGACTACAGACACACAGATTGTTGCTCAAGGAACTGAAATAGTCTCTCCTCAAAATGGTGGGTCTAGTATAACAGGATATGAATTCCAAGTTGACGATGGAGATCTAGGAGAATACACAACTGTTCAAGGAGGAGAAGATGAAAGGTCTCTTGCTATCAAAGTCACTATTACTGAAGGAATCATTAAAGGAAAAAGCTATAGAGTCAGATACAGAGGAATCAACTCAGTAGGAGAAGGTTTATGGAGTGACCCTGTCACCATAATTGCATCGACTGTTCCTGCAAGACCTGAGATTCCAACTATTACCTCTACTTCGAACACATCAATTGTCCTTGCCTTCACAGCTGTTACTGATAACGGAGGGCAAGATCTCGATCGTTATGAAGTGTATGTGTCGAACAGTGGAGTTTCTCTGTCAACATTCACAAATGATTCGTCCTACGATGGCTCATCTATGGCTTACAGCTTCGATCCAGGAACACCAGCCGGAAAGACTTATGGATTCAAGATTAGAGCAATCAACCCAAGAGGAGAATCTGACTTTAGTGAAATAGTTTATGCAGCTGCAGGTATAGCACCAGCAACACCAGCAGTTCCTGTACACAGCTTGAGTGGTTCAAACAGAACACATGTCAAGATTACTTGGACTGAAGGGACTTCTCAAGATATTCCAGTGCTTGGATATAGACTTTATGCAGATGATAAGAGGAACGGAGAATTTGAAGTAGTTTACAATGGGTATGGTAATCCTAATGTTCTGTCTTATGTCCACGGACCACTAGAGACAGGTGAAACTTATCAATATTACTTAGAAGTTCTTAACTTCAATGGACCATCAAGTCCATCCACAATACTTCCCGTAAATGTATGTGAAGCTCCCTCAGGAATGTCCTCATTAGAGAAGATTAGTTCTTCGAACACTGAGATCAAGATTGCTTGGCAACCACCTTTAGACGATGGAGGATGACCAATCACCTCTTATGAGCAATACTCAGATGATGGCGCAGGCGGAACTATTACTATTGAAACATCAAGTATCTCAAGTACTACTCTAGAAGCAACACTCGATAGAACATCAAATGCTGGAAAGACATATAGACTCCAAGTCTATGCCCATAATGCAGTAGGACATGTCAAGAGCAACATCATTAGTGTTGTTGCTGCTACAGTTCCTGGAGATCCAACAGTTGCTCCAACTATTGTTCTTTCAGATACAAATGAGAAGCAAATTACTGTTCAAATCACAGCTATATCCTCTACTTCTCCAGTGACAAGTTATGAGCTACAGAGAGACAATGGATCTGGAGGTAGTTTCTACACAGTCAGAGGTGGAGATGATTCACCAAGTCTTTCTACAACCTTTACGATTACAGCTGATATCACTCGTGGAGTCGCCTACAGATTCAGGTACAGAGCCAGGAACGTTGTTGGGTGGAGTGCCTGGAGTCCTATTGCTTCACTGTCTGCATCAACTGTGCCAGAAGCTCCACCAAGGCCTACTTATGTTTCATCAACCAATGATACGATAGATTTAGCATTCGCAAGAAGTCAAGATAACGGAGGAAGTCTTATCACTAACTACGAGCTCCAGGTTGATGGTGTCACGATTACAGATTATAGCTATAGTACTGATGGATACTCTTACCAAGTTGACAGAACTACTCTCACAGTTCCTTCAGTGACTTTAACCACAGGCCAAGTATATAGATTCAAAGCTAGAGCCCAGAATGCTAATGGATATTCTCTATGGAGTCAGCCAACATCTATAGCCTTTGCACCTAAACCAGCTGCTCCTACAGGTCTAGCAAGAGCTACAACTGGTAACTCAGAGACAAGCATTTCCCTCACTTGGGGATCTGTAACAGGAGAAGCATTACCTGTATTACAATATATTCTCTACATGAATGATGGTTCAAATTCTGGAAACCAAGAAATTTACAAAGGAAGTAGTACTACATTTACATTCACGAATGCTACTAGAGGAAGCAAATACACCTTCTATGTTTCTGCAGAGAACTTCAATGGAGAAGGTACTCTGAGTAGCGGAGTTACTCTTACTTCCTGCATTGCTCCTTATGGAGTTTATCCTCCAGCCTTAGTTCAGTCTACCTCAACAAGTCTAAGGATAAGTTGGCAATCACCTATGAGTGATGGAGGATGTGAAATTACTAGCTTTGGACTTCTTAGAGATGATGGAGCTTCTGGAAATATTGTGACTGTAGTTGACTCAGCTAACATTGCAAATAAGCCAAGTCTCTTTGAGTACACTGCTGATATGTCAGCTTTCACAGGCAAACGAGTGAGGTTCAAACTGACTGCAAGCAACACAATTGACACAGTAGTTTCGACAACAGCAAGCACTGGATATCTGGCTGCACTTGTTGCTGGAGTACCACCACAACCTTCACAAATTACTGCAACGGCTAGTGATACCTCAGGATCTCAAATTGGATTCGCCATTCCTGAAGTAACTGATGATGGAGGTTCATACATTGCTACTTACCATGTTGAAATGGATGATGGCCAAGGAGGTGACTTCCAGTCAATCTCAGGATATCCTACAGACTCATTGAAGACTGACTTTGTTATCACTTCTGGAATTCAGATGTCAAGAACATATGCTGTGAGATACAGAATGAGAAACACTATTGGTTGGAGTCTTTACTCTGATGTGACTTATATCTTAGCAGCAGAAGCACCATCAGATCCAAGTTCGCCAACATACGTTAGTTCAACCTCTTCTCAGCTAGTACTAAACTTTGGAACTTCTTACTCTAACGGAGGAGCTGATATTACAGTGTATCAGATGCAAGTTGATAAGGAAGATGGAAATGGATATGTTAACCTCGGAACTTACACTGCTACTACGACGCAACAAACTTTGATTATTGATAATACAGATGTAAATGCTCTTCAGCCAGGATATGTCTACAGGTTCAGATCCTTTGCCATGAACTCTGCCTTGTTCACTAGCTACAGCCAAGAGCTAAGGATAGCAGCTGCAGAACTGCCTGCTCAACCGACACCAGCACCTGCATGGGTTGAAGAGTTAAGCACTAGAACTTCTATTGGAGTCAGTTGGAATGAAGTAGCAGCAACTCAAATTCCTACAACTGGCTATAAGCTATTCCGTGATGGAGGAAACGATGGAAATTATACCCTGATCTACGAAGGTACCAATAGACCAGGCCAGAGGACTTATATATCTAAAGGATTAGTTACTGGAAAGTACTATAAATTTAAGGTCCTGGCTTTGAACTTTAATGGAGAGGGACCTGAAAGTGACGAATCTCTTATACCAGCTTGTTTACCTCCTCTTTCTTTGAATCCTCCTGTCTACTCAAGTGGTACTGCAACAACAATCGTGTTAGAATGGAGCCCACCAAGTGACTTAGGTGGCTGTGAATTAGTCGGATTCAATCTTTATCAGGGTACTACATCAGATTCTGTATTGACAACTGAAGTTGATACAACTCTAAAGACAAATCCTTCAGCTAGAGCAAAGACAGTCACATTTACTACATCAGATAAAGGTACGAAGTATAGATTCCAGCTAGAAGCAATCACTGATGCAGGATCAGTGAAAAGTGGAACCATCGAGGTTGTCCTCTCTGGTACTCCTGTTGCTCCTACTGCAGGACCAGCCAAGATTGCAAGCCAAACAAATGATACTCATATTACAGTAGAAGTCTTAAATACAGCACAAGATTTGAATGGAGGAACTCTCGAAAAGATACAAGTACAAGTAGATCAGGGAGGAGATGGAAACTACACAGACATTAGTTGCTCTGACACTGCATGCATTAGCTCTATCTTTACTGTATCAGAAGGCATTGTTGCTGGAAAAGTATACCAATTCAGATATAGGATTATGAACGAAAACGGCTGGAGTGATTACTCTCCTGTGACAAAGATAGCTGCAGCTACTACTCCTTCATCACCTCCAAGACCAACAGTTGTATCAGCTAATTCTACTCACATCGAACTCTCATTCTCTCGGCCAGAATACAACGGAGGTGCTTCAATCACAAAGTATGAGCTGTATGTCAATGGATGAGACCAAGCAAGTGAGCCTACAACTATAGTTGCTGGGTACACAGATAATAGCATGTCTTACACAATTGCAAGAGCAGACCTTACATCTCTGAGTGGTGGAGAAATCTGTGCTTTCATGTTCAGAGCCACTAATGCAGAAACCATGACAGCTGACTCAGCTGCTCTCTCAGTTGCATTTGCAGATCAAGCAACCACTATAAGCACTCCTGCTAAGGATTCCTCAAAGTCTTCCAGTACAAGTATTGCTATTAGTTGGGCTGAAGTGGCTGGAACTCAGACTCCTGGAGGAAGCATCACTGGTTTTAGAGTCAACATGAGGAAAGCAAACGGCGGATCAAAGACGGTCGTATATGAGAAGACTAACCTTAAAACTGTCAGATCTTATATAGCAGAAAGCTTAGAGAGTGGAGAGGATTATATCTTCTCTATCCAAGCTTACCAATTCAATGGTTGGACTGATGAGAGTACAGAAGTAACAATTAAAGCATGAGGTACTCCTAGCTTATTGGATCCTCCAATCGTTGTAACTCCTTCATCTACTCAGTTTGAACTTCAATGGTCTCCACCAATGTACTGAGGCGGATGTAGCGTGGTAGAATACAATCTATACATGGACGATGGAGCTGGAGGTAGCTTAGTCGAGATTGATAACTCAGCAGTTAGTGGAAAACCTACCTTGTCATCTCATATTGTGAGTAGTTCCACAATTGGTACTGGGAATGAAGGAAAGACATTTATGTTCCAACTTAAGGCAACAACTGAAGGAGGAGAGATAACTAGTGATATTGTAGGTTTCACACTCTCAGATGTACCAACAGCTCCTACAAGTGCTCCAACTTCTGACACTACAGTTACGAATAACACGGCCATCAAAGTTAATGTAGGTATCATCACAGCCACCAACGGAAGTCCAATCGAAAGCTACAGCATCGAAGTTGATGATGGAACCGGCGGAGATTTCATGGTACTCTATGGAGTAGATACTGATTCCCTTTCAGTAACTTATACAACATACAATGTCACAGAAGGACAAACTTATAGGTTCAGATACCGGTCTAAGAATGCTGTCGGATGGAGTGGATATTCACCTGTTGCTTACATCAAAGCTTACACCACCCCTTCTGCACCTGCTGCTCCTGAATTATTATCAGCGACAAATGAAACTATTAGTCTATCTTTGAACTATGCAACTGAAAACAATGGAGGAATTATTACAACTCATGAACTCTATAGAGATGCTGCTGATAATGGAGCAACAGAGAGTCAAATAACCTCTTATGATCAATCAACTCCTTTCTCAGTGACTAAGACTAATGAAGCAGCTATGGTAGTTGGACAAGTATATCAGTTCAAGTTCAGAGCAGTTAATGGAGCTGGAAATGGAGAGTTTAGTCCAAGCATATCTGTTGCTTTAGCAAGATTACCTGAACAGCTGAATGCACCAACTCATGTGAAAGCTCAAAGCAGTCAGAATAAGATTGTCATAAATTGGACTCCAAATACAGATAGAGATTCACCTGGAGGAGATGTAACCAAATTCAAAGTCTATATGGCTGAGGGATCAGGAGGAACTTTCAACAATGTCTACACAACTTCCTCAGCATCTGTTACTTACTATGGTATTTCTGGACTAACTCCTGGCAAGCTGTATCGCTTCAAGGTTTCAGCAGTCAACTATAATGGAGAAGGGCCAGTTAGTGATCTTACTTCAATTTATGCATGTGAAGCAGTACAAGGAATCGGTGCTCCAAGTTTCACCTCTTCAACAACTTCTCAAATGGTTGTTTCTTGGGAACCTCCCACATTTGATGGAGCATGTCCTGTTAAGAGCTATGCCTTATTCATTGATGATGGATCAAGTGGACCAAATGAGGTTAATACAGCTAATTATGAAGAGACCACACTTCGCTCAGCAGCAATTACCTCATTGACCTCAGCTGATCTTGGCACTGATTATACCTTAAAACTACAAGTTGAAACTGAGTTCGGAACTTATGATTCTGAAAGTGTTGTTATCCGATATGCAATAATTCCTCCAAAACCAGCATTAGCTCCTGCCGAAGACTCTAGTACATCAATCACACAAGTTATTGTCACCTTCTCGAGTACTGACACTGGAGGAAGTCCCATCTTGGGCTACCATTTGCAATACAGAAAACAAGAGAATGGCACTTATACTGACTTGATCCCTGCTGGCAATAGTATGGCAACAGCATATACTTTGACAAATGTTACAGTTGGTCAGACTTATGTCTTCAGATTCAGAGTGAGAAATATGTATGGATGGAGCGATTTCTCAGATGAAGGTACAGCTACTGCTTCTCAAGCTCCTGCCCAAGCACAGAAAGTGACTGTGACATCTTACTCAAATACCAATATAGTGCTAAGCCTTGAGCTCAGTGTTGACAATATGGGAAGTGACATTACTAGTTATGAACTCTACTGGGCTACAGGATCCTCACCAACTGCTTTTACTCAGATTACTACATATGATGGAACCTCCAGCGCATTTACACTTCCAAACGGAGCATTCACTATAACTGCTGGAGCTATCTATAATTTCAAATTTGCAGCTAGAAATGTAAGAGGACTGGGAGAACTTAGTGACATCACTAGCATTGCTGCAACTCCTCTATTAGCTGCTCCTACAGGACTTACTAGTACGATCGACTCTAGGTCAAACAGTAGGATTCTCTTGTCTTGGTCTGCTTCAACACCTGTTTACACACCAGGAGACACAATCCTCGGATACAGATTGCATGTTTACAACACAGCGACTTCTGATTATGAGAAAATATTTGATGGAAAAGAGAGTACAAGTCCTTCACAAACAACATTCTCATACTCTTCTGTAACCGAAGGAGTGGAGTATAGGTTCAAAGTTTCAGTACTCACTTTCAATGGTGAGAGTCCTTTGTCAAATTCCTATTCAACCTACGCTTGTGCTCCTCCAAGTGGAATGCCAGTCCCAACAATTGAAACAGTAAGTTCAAATTCTCTAATCTATAGGTGACACTTTCAAACATTGATATCTCCTGGAGTCCTCCCACTAATCAAGGGGGATGTGCAATCACTGGATATGCAGTATACCTTGATGCAGGAAGCGGATACAATGAAGTTAACTCAGCAAATGATGCAGCAATCAGGAACAAGCCTGAACTCAGAAATCTGTTGATTACAGCTCTTGGAGGTGCATCTTCTGGATCAACAGTCAAAGTTAAAGTTACTGTTTTCAATAGTGTTAGTAGCTCTGATAGCCCATCTAAATCAGTATTGATTGCCACAGTCCCTGCTACTCCTACAACATTAGTCACAAGAGTTGATGCAGAAAGTGATCAGAGTCAGCTTACAGTTCAGTTCACAGCTCTTACTACCTTAGAAGAGAACGGATCTGGAATAATCAGTTATTCGTTAGAACTTAGAGAAGGAACAACTGGGGAATTTCAAGTTTACTCAGGAGCAAATGGCATCTCATCAATGATGACTAAATTCTCAATTACTTCTCCATGGGTTACTAAGGGCAACACTTATGGCTTCCGCTTCAGAGCAAAGAATGCATACGGATGGAGTGACTACTCAACTATTTCCTACCTCACGATGTCAGGAGTTCCAGAGAAGCCAGCTGATTTGATACTGACATCATTCTCTTCATCCCAAATTGTCATTCAGATTCCTCCTGTCTCGGATGATGGTGGTTCGCCTATTACTGGCCTTGTGTTCAAGTATGCAGATGGCCTCTCGTCAAGCTCATTCAGCACATTCGGAGCATGTACTTCACCTGATTCGAGTTGTACACTAGCACTTACGACCGGGCATATTTACAAATTCAAGTACATAGTCCAGAACATTCATGGTGACTCTGAAGAGTCAAATGTCCTTCTTGTTGGTCAAGTAGATAAGCCTGCTCAAATTACAAATGTGAAAAAGGTTGACTCTCTTTCAACTACAACACAGATTGGTCTTACTTGGGATTTGTTAGCAGATACCAATACTCCAGCAGGTGTAATCAGAGGATACAGAGTATACATGGTAGACCCAAGTGTTTCAGAAACAGAACAGCTTGTATATGATGGCAATGGATTTTCACAGACTAACACAGCTATTATAAGTGGACTTACAGAAGGAAAAGTGTACAGATTCTCTGTTGCAGCAATAGATTTCACAGGGCTATATGCCACAGATAATTGTCCAACATGAACAGGAGAAGGAGTGAGATCTACTGAGATTGTCAAGTATGCTTGTGTTGCACCGAGTGGAATTCCTAGACCACAAAGAGTATCATCAACTAGCTCTCAAATTTTAGTCAGTTGGGGTAGTGTTACAAGTACGGGTGGATGCCCAATTACAGGATATGCTGTATTCAGAGATGCCGGTGATAATACAGACGCTATTACAGAAGTCAATTCAGACAACGATTCAGCTGTTAGAGACAAGCCAAGCTTGCATGAACTAACTGTCACATCATTCCCATCTTCTAGCGAAGGAAAATCATTTAAGTTCAGAATTCAAGCATTTAATGTAGAAGGATCATCTTATTCTGAGACATCTTCAATAGTTCTGGCTGGAGTGCCAGCAAAGCCAACTATTGCTCCCACAGAAGATACTACGATCACAAGCACTTCTAGAATTGGAATCACTATTGCAGAATTATCCACAACAGCAGAGAATGGTGGTTCAGTTATCTTGACTTATGAAATTGCTATTCAAATTAATGGAGTATGGTCTGTAGTTCAGAACTCAACCAGCACTAGTGTCACTGTAATGTCAAACATCGAAGAAGGAAAGACATATGGAGTAAAATACAGAGGATACAACATCATTGGTCCAGGAGAGTACTCAGATGTCACTTATATCATTGCAGGTAGTTAAATTCTAAAATTATTCAAATCGCATACATCTAACTTTAAACAATTTGTGCAAATGTTAATTAATTTTTAAATAGCTAGCATTCCATCTACTCCAAACGCACCAACTCTTGGAACAGTCGACTCGACTCAAATAGCTTTAGAGTTCACTCCATCTGCAGATAATGGTGGAATGCCTGTACTACACTATGAGTTGAGACAGGAAACTGAGTCAACCTCAGCAATTGCATTAGTGGCTGGCTATGTGACAAACTCATTTACTATGTCTTATACTTTGACACCTGTACCAGATTCTCTAACTGTAGGAGAGATCTATACCTACTCAATTAGATCGAACAACACTAAAGGATATAGCGAATGGAGTGAAGGAGTTATGGTTTCTCTACATGATCCCCCAGCAACAGTCCCAACTATCACTGTTGACAGAGCATTAAGTAGTTCCACAAGCTTATACTTCTCTTGGACCCTTGTCTCTGATGGAACTTTGGAAGGAGGAAAGATAACTGGATATGAACTCCAAATTGACGATGCAGGTCTTGGTAACTATCAGACAATCTATTATGGAGTCGGACAACCACTAAGGGCTTACTTCTTAAAGACAGGGTTAACCTCAGCAGCTACTTATAACTCAAGAGTAAGGTCCTACAATTTCAATGGAGCAGGAAGCTGGAGTTCTATCTTTTCATTTGAAGTATGCTCAGCTCCTAATGGGTTAGCTCAACCAGCTGTTTCTGCAGTGACTAAGACTACCATTACAATACAGTGGAGTCCTCCAACGAGTAATGGTGGATGACCAATAACTGGATATGCAGTGTTTGTTGATGATGGTATCGATGGAAGCTTTGTTGAAGCCAACTCTGATAATGATGCTAATGTTAGAAGTAAACCAACTCTTAATGAACTTGTGATTACAAGAGTACCTTCATCGAGTGAGGGTAGAAGATTCAGAATGTACATGAAGGTCTTTAACTCAGTTGGAGAGTTCTCTAGTCCAATTACTTCGACTATCTTGGCCACTGTTCCGGATGCTCCACCTGTGCCAACACTTGTGACTGCTCTCAGTGATGATACAAAGATAACAATAGACTTAAGCAGTTTCCCAACTTCGAGCAATGGAGGATCAACGGTAACCTCATATGAAATCCAAATGGCAACTGGCCCAACTGCACCTTATGTATCTCTTGTAGGAGTAGAATCACCATTCACTGCCTTAACATACACACAGACTGCTGGAATAGCTAAGGGACAGACCTATAGGTTTATCTACAGAGCGAAGAATGTGCATGGATTTGGAGCATTCTCTCCAGAATTAGAAGTATTAGCTGCAACTGTTCCAAAAGCACCAAGTAAGCCAATTCTCGTTTCAGTCAACTCCACCTACATAAGCCTGAGCTTCAAGGTAACCGAGGACAATGGTGGAAGTCTTGTGACAGCCTATGAACTTTGGAGAGACTCAGGAACTGAAGGTAGTGCCTTCTCAAATATGTCAAGTTATGTTTACTCCACAAATGGATTCACTTTTGATGTATCCGTTGCAACTGAATCATTAACTGTTGGAAAGTTCTACAAGTTCAAATACTTAGCTGAAAATGCTAAAGGCAGAAGTGAATTATCCAATGCATTGACAGTTCCATTGGCTGACGTACCCGCAACACCTTCAAGCCTCTCACTGGCAGCTGCTTCTAAGACAAGTGTGCTAGTAGAATGGGTAGCATCTGCCTCAACAGGAACTCCTGCTGGTGATATCCTTGGCTACAAAGTTTATAGAGATGATGGACTTTCAGGAGACTTTACTCTAATCTACGACGGATCTAATATAGCCACTGTGAGAAGTATCACTACTACTTCGATAATAGCAGGAAGACAATACATGTTCAAGCATTCAGCAGTAAACTCTGCAGGAGAGTCCCCAACTTCTACAGAAGTAGGAATTTATGCTTGTGTAAACCCAAGTGGTATCAGTGCTCCAGTTTTAGGTACAATTACTCAGACAAGTGTGGAAGTTACTTGGAGTGCTCCCACAGACAATGGAGGCTGTGTTATCGAAGGCTATGAACTCTATGTCACAAACTTAGCTAGAAGTGCATACACTGAGGTTCATTCTTTCTCTGTCCACGACAAGCCAGGCTTGAGAACATTTACGATCACTGAACTTCCCACTGGAGTTGTTGGCAATAAGATGAATGTGAAAGTAAAGGCTAAGAATATAGCAGGACTCTATGGAGAAAGTGATATACTAGAAGTAACAGTCGCAGGAGTACCTTCAAAGCCAGGTGCAGCTCCTCTAGAAGACACATCTGTAACATCTGGCACTACGATCGGTGTGACTTATACACAACCAACTGACCAAGGATCAACCATCCTGTCTTATGATGTCCAAATCGATGATGGAGATGAAGGCGAATTCACTACGTTTATAGGAGGTGATTCGAACAATTACTTAAGTCTTTCTGCACAAACAAGTACTGGAATTGTGGAAGGAAAGACCTACCGTGTGAGATACAGAGCCAAGAACATAAATGGTTGGGGAGAATACTCTGATATCACTTACATCTTAGCTGCTTCAGTTCCTGAACCTCCAGAGAAGCCTATCTATGTGTCAAGTACAGACACCACGATTACTTTGAGCTTACTTCCTTCTATTGATAACAATGGTGCACCTATTAGTAGTCACAAACTCTACAAGGATGCAGGATCTTTGTCCTCCTCCTTTACTGAAATAACTGCTTATGATGGTTCGGCTACTAGCTATGAAGTTACAGGACTCACACTTGGTACAACTTACAGGTTCTATTACAAAGCAGTTAACTCTAAAGGTGAGTCTGAACAATCAGGAGAAGCTAGGTTCACTGCAGGATCTCCACCATCAGCACCAACTGCTTTAACAGCAAGCCATTCAACGACTTCTTCAATAACTCTGAGCTGGACAGCAGCTACTTCTACTCTATCTATAACGGGATATACAGTTGAGATAAATGATGGAACGGATAGTCCTTCTGGGAGAGTCTTGTCAAGCGAAGCAGTCACTGGAACTTGGAGCGAAGTCTATGATGGAAGAGGCAAACCAAGTATTACTTCTGTGACAATCTCTGAGTTGGAAGAAGGAAAGCAATACAGGTTTAGATACAGAGCGCTCGACTCCAATGGTCCTTCTGAGTATTCTACTTTAGCTGAATTTTACTCTTGCACAGATCCAGCCCAGCCAGGAACTCCTGTGATCAGAGAGAACACACTTACAACAATGTTAGTTGCCTGGACTGCTCCAAGTTCTAACGGTGGATGAACTATCACCGAGTATGAACTTTATAGGAATGATGGACTAGGAGGAGCTATTGATACTAAGATACATTCAACAGAGTTATCAGGACATCCTGAAATCACTGAGCTTACTGTTAGTGAGTTCCCATCAAATCCAACTGGAATGACATTCAAGTTTAAAGTCTTTGTCCTGACCTCTCATGCTACAACTGGAGTGGCATCACAAGAATCTGCTGAAAGATTACTCGCATTAGCTCCTGCAGATCCAACTGTGGCTCCTACTAAAGGTTCAAATACAAATGCTGACCAGATAGAGATTTCTATCAGTGAAATTACCACGACTAATGGAGGAAGTATTCTAAGCTACCATGTTCAAATCGACGATGGAAACGGCGGAAACTTTGTAACAGTCTCAGGACTCTCTTCGGACGTCCTTGATCTTAATAGAATAGTTACTGCAGGAATTATCACTGGAAGACTTTACAGAGCAAGATATAGAGCACGAAATGAAGTTGGCTACACAGGATATTCCCCAATTGGATATATTGAAGCAAGCCAAGCGCCTGATACTCCAGCAGCACCGGTTGTAACTATTTCTTCCACTGGAGAGGTAAGTCTTCCTACTTGAAATTTTGTGATACAGACATTTAGCCTATTTAAAGTTGAACTAGAATAATTATCATAAGTATCAGTGAAACTTTCTAAGTTGAGAAATCTTGACTTTACTCATATAATCTCTAACTTGACTCATAGGTGGTGGTCACATGGGTATACCCTGATATCAAAGGTAACGACATCACCAATGTTGAGGTCTATATTAAGGACAGCTCAGATGTAAACCAGACCCACACAACAGTTGGAAGAGTCACTTCTACAACTATCGCAATGAGCGAGATGAATACTACTTATGGACTTTCTCAAGGAGATGACATTATTGCTTCTGTAAGAGTCAGGAATGGAATTGACTGGAGCTTAACATCTCCACACTCTGCAACAGGAGTCTTAGTAGAAAGAGAACCTCATACTCCTACAGTTGCCCCTCTAAGCAATTATGCTCCACTGGAGACATCTAATGCAGACTATGGACAGAGAATGATAATCAGTGTTACTCCTTTGACAGGAACAAGTACTGGTGGAAGTGCAATCACATCTTATCAAGTAGAATATGATAGCACTGGAAGTGGAGGATGGATCATACTTGGAGGCGATTCTCCTGAATCATTAGTCACTAGCTATACTGTAACAGGCCTAACTAATGGACAAAGCTACTTTGTCCGGTACAAAGCAAAGAACAATCATGGCTTTGGAGGATACTCAACTTCCGCTTCCATATTAGTTGCAGAAGTTCCTCAGAAGATCTCATCTGCTCCAACTTTAGCTTATTCAGGATCAACAGTTCAGATAACATGGAGTAAGCCAGCAAATGGAGGATCGACAATCCTAGCCTACATTGTAGAATTTACGACTAGCACAGGCGGAGTTGTTACTTTGAGCTCTTGAGATATCACTGATCCAGATACTGTTACCTGTTCTCCAGAGATGAATGATATTGTCACAGCAACAAGCTTAGTTGAAGGAGATACAATCCAAGTTAAAGTATCTGCTAGAAATGTTCAAGGAACTTCAGATCCTTCTGACACAAATGGAATTATTGTAAAGACAAAGCCTCATACTCCAACTTCAGCACCTACAAGGAATACATTGACAGGCAAATCTCAGATCACTGCTGATTTTGGACCTTTAGATACTTCTAAAAATGGAGGCTCTACTATAACATCATACATTTTAGAAATGCTTGTCGGAGCAAACTATCAAGCAGTGATCGGAGACACAACTCCTAACCCAAGTACCTTTACTGCTACTGCTGAATCTCCCGATTTCACAATAACCTCAGGAGATACATATACACTTAGGTGGTCTGCAAGGAACATCTATGGAACATCGGATCCTTCCCCAACTGTTGATATTCTTGCTGCCACAAAGCCTGGTGTACCTGCTGCAGTCGGACTTAGTGTCCTTTCAAATGGAAATTTGCAGATCCAATGGGCTGATCCTTCTGATACTGGAGGAACTAATGTTGCAATTACTGATTATGTAATCACAATCATCAAGAGCGATGGAAACTATGTCGAAGATACAAGCCTATGTGATGGAAGCTCATCGTCAGCATTGAGTAGTAGAAACTGCAATTTCGACTTTAGCGAATTGATGTTAGATCCATTCCTTTTAGTGCAGGGAAATTTAGTTAAAGCAAAGGTGCAAGCCAAGAACTCAGTAGATTGGAGTGATTTCTCACCAGATGTAGCTGATGGAGACGCAGTTGCTTTGGAGACTGTACCTCATAAGCCAAATACTCCAAGAAGAGGATCCTCAACAACATCTAGCCAACTTGTAGTAGAATGGGAGGCTATTTCCTCCCCAGAAAATGGAGGCTCAGATATTACCTCATATAGTTTACAGTTTGATCAAGGTAATGGTGACTTTATCATTGTGACAGGAGAATCTACTCCTTATACTTCGACTAGTTACACTCATTCTGATAATATTGTCGCAGGAAGTAGCTACCAGTTCCACCTTAGAGCACAGAATGCTCATGGATTTAGTCCATATTCTGATACTCTAACTATAATCGCAGCTTCTGTACCAGGAGATATTTCTACTGCAGTCACAACTTCCCTTTCTGGATCTAAAGTTGTCTTTACATGGAGTGTGCCATCAACAGGAGGTCTTCCCATAACTAGTTACACAGTACTCTTTGTTGGAAGTAGTGGTGATCAAGGAATTTCAGAATGCGTGCCAGTCGTTGGATCTACATCCGGAACATTTACATGACAAGTAGAAATGCTCACTTTCAGTAGTTCTCCACTTAACTTGTCTGTAAATACTCTCATAGTTGCTAAAGTCAAAGCTTCTAATTCACTTGGATCAGCTACTAACTTTAGTCCTGATAATACAGGAGGAATTACTGTCAAGACTTTGCCTCTGTCTCCTTCTACTATTCCTACGATAGGCACGAACACAGCTTACAATCAGGTTGAGTTAGTGACTGATGCAGTAACTGGTTCTAACACTGGAGAAAGCACAATACTTAGTTATGAAATCTTTTGGAACCAAGGAAGTATCATCAATACTATGATTTCACTTACAACGATCACTGCAACTGCAGATTCGACTTATACCTATCTTCAAACAAGTGGAATCTCTGCTGGAGAGACATACAAGTACAAATATAGAGCAATCAATGTGTATGGAGAAGGAGCTTTCTCAGGTGAAGTAAGCACAGTACCAATGAGTGCACCTGCTAAAGTAACAGGAGTTTCTCTAACCTTGAGTACCACAGATGTTATCATTAAATGGATTGTGCCAGATAAGAGAGGAGATGATATCACCAAATACCGTGTTACATTCTTTGATAATGCAGATTCACAGTATAAAGAAGTAGCATCCTTCTGTGGTTTAGCAGATTCATCCCCTACTACAACTAATACATGCACTGTAGCAATAGCTAACTTTGGAACAAGTCTCGGATACACTAAAGGACAGCTTCTACTTGTCAGAGTTGAGGCATATAATAGCCAAGGATATGGAGAAATCTCTGACATTCTTACCTCCGGATTAGTGTTCCAGACCATACCTGTTCAAGTGGCAAATCTTTCAGGCACTGCAACTGACAAAGAAAGTGTTTCTTTAAGCTGGAATCCAATTAGTTCTTCTCCAGATGATGGCTATTCATCAATCACTGCATATGATGTCTGGTGGGACAATGGAGCTGAAGATGGAAGTGCCCTCGTATTCATAGCGTCTGCAGGATTAGACACAACATTCTCGAGGTCTTCATTAACTACAGGAAACAACTATAGATTTGCAGTCTTGGCCAAGAATGTTCATGGACCTGGAATCTTATCAACTGAAACCACAGTCTTAATAGCAAGTTCTCCAGAAATGATGAACGCAATCTCAACCTCAGCATCAGGAACAAGCATTGTAATCACATGGGCAATCCCTTCAAGCAATAATGGAGCTGATATCAGCAGCTATAGAATCAAGTTGTATAATGCTGGAACTGGAGTTTATGCCGAAGACACATCACTTTGTGATGGATCTGATCCTAATGTATTTACTTGCACAATACCAATGTCTACTTTCACAACTACTTTAGGATATACTAAAGGAGTAGTCATCAAGGCTACAGCTGAAGCTTACAATGTTAAAGGATGGAGTACTCCTTCCCAACCAAACTCAGGTGGAGAAGTAGCAAAGACAGCACCAGATGCACCTACAGGACTTGCAGCCAGTGTTCTGAGCACAACCTCAGTTAGTCTTAGTTGGGATTTGATAACAACTTCTCCAGAAAACGGATATTCCTCTGTGACTTCATACAGCATTTCATCCAATGGAGGAAGTGGAAGTACCTTCACACAAGTAGCTACCTCAAGCACCAGCCCTGTAACTGTTAGTAATCTTTCCAATGGAGTTTTGTATGATTTCAAGATTTCTGCAGTCAATATATTCGGCACAGGAGTAGGATCGAATTCTATCTCTATAAGAGTAGCAACAGTTCCACTAGTAATGAATGCCCCTGTGATTCAGTACAGTCTGGCAGACATTGTAATAACCTTTGACTATCCAGCATCTGGAGGACTTAGTATATCAAAATTCGAAATAACCTTCTCCAACGATCAGACAACTTACACTGAATACACGGATCTCTGTGATGGAACTGACAGCACAGTTAAGTCTCAGACCAAATGAACAGTGACAATGAGTCAGTTGAAAGCCAAAGGATACTCAGCCGGAGACATCGTCACAGCTAAAGCAAGAGCATACAACTCACTCGGATGGGGACCTCTATCACCTTCTTCGAATACTGACATCCAAGTACAAGAGGCTCCTAGCGCTCCAACAGGACTAACTGTTGCAAATGTAGATGTCACCTCACTTCTTGTCTCATGGACTGAAGTAACTTCAACTTCTTCCTCAGGAAGTGGACAAAGCCCTTCTTATGTTGATTCAATCGACTACACTTTGTACTGGGATCAAGGAGTTGACAGCTTCACCGTCTACCAATCTTCACTAACTAGCACAAGCTTATCTGTTGGAAGTCTATCAGCAGGCACCACCTATGCATTTAAGGTTTCAGCAACCAACCTTCAGGGTGAAGGAAGCTTATCAACTGCTGTAAGTGCTAAAGTTATGGATAAGCCAGCCCAGATGAATCCTCCAAGTCTAACAGAAGTTGGAACTCTGATTAGAATAACTCTTACTCCTCCCTCATCAGTAAATGGAGATCCTGTGAATAACTACCGACTCTCAATATGGACTAAGAGGTTGGATTTTACTTATGAAATTACTAGTCAGAATTATAAAGAAGGTCCTTGTACTGGAGCTGAGCTCCTATCAAACCTTGGATGAGAGATTCCGATGAGTGTGTTCACAACTACTTATAGCTATGCTGCTGGTGTATATATCAAAACAAAAGTAGAAGCACACAACACAATAGGCTGGAGTCCAATTTCAGATGCTAATGCTGACTCTGTTTTTGCTAAAACTGTACCACAAGCACCTTTTGGATTATCAGCTGTTTCACTAACTACAACATCTATTCAATTGTCATGGACAAGAGTCACATCGGATGCACAGAGTGGATATGAAGTTGTCAGAGATTACAAGATTCTCTCAAATGGTGGAAGCGGAACTTCCTTCTCTGTACATTTATCCTCAACTGGAAATTCTATTAGTGAGGATCTTATCAATTTGACCTCTGGAGCTACCTATATCTTCAAAGTTATCGCTGTTAACAAGTTTGGAGATGGTTCTGAATCATCACAAGTGTCAATATTAGTAGCTCTCGTACCTGCAAAGATGGATGTTATCACATTCACTGAAGTAGAAGTATCAGTATCAAACACTAAGAATGTGAAACTTAAATGGAATCTTCCAGTTGAGAATGGAGACAGTGTAGATCAATACAGAATCATGCTTTATTCTCCTTTCAACACTGATTATGCTGAAAATACTAATCTCTGCAATGGCACTAACAGTGATGTAATCACAAACAGAGAATGCTTGATAGATATGGCAGAGTTTAGAGACTCATCCTACGGTTATACAAACGGACAGCTAATCAAAGCTAAGATATTAGCTCATAATGGTAAAGGGTGGGGACCAGAGAGTGATGAGAATACAGTAGGAGTCGTAATGCAATCTGCACCTATCAAAGCACCTACTAACTTTGCAATCACCTCTCCAAGTATGAACACAGCTGCGTTATCCTGGGACCCTCTGACATTTGAAGAAGCAGGATATTCAGCTCTTACATCTTATTCTATACTATGGGATAGTGGAAATTCAAGTCCGTTATCTGTTAAAGAAACGACTACAAGTACATCGATTGCAATCGAGTTCCTTGAGACAGGCAAAACGTACGAATTTAGTGTTAGAGCAGATAATATTTATGGTTCATCTGCTAATGCTATTTCACAATCCATTTGGATAGCTAGGGCTCCTAATCCTCCAACTATTTCCTTACATGAAAGCGGAACCAATATCGTAATATTATGGAACGAACCCGCTGGCAATGGAGCTGAAGTCACTTCATATGTTGTTTACGTGAAAGATGAATCCCAAACTAGCCAGTTCATAGACCACACAACAGAGTGTAACACAAGAGCTGCAACTGATACTACTTGTACTATTCCAATGGCCACATTTACCAATGCTGCTAAGTTGAACTATGCCATTGGCACTACCATCGAAGCTAAAGTATCAGCTGTGAACGCAATTACAGCATCAACACAAAGTCCAGTTAGTACCGAAGTTATCAAAGCACAGAGTGCCCCTACAGTCGCCATCACCGGATTATCAGCTACCAGTACTGTAGACTCTATAACCCTTTCCTGGACAGCACTTTCGACTGAGACCGCTAAAGGATACTCTGAAATTACCAAGCATGTCGTCACTATGAATGGAACAACAAGAGAAGTAGTAATTGCAGATGGAACTTCAACAACGTTCACTGGATTGACTACTGGAGCAACTTACCAGTTCACGGTCGCAGCTGCCAACAAGCATGGAACAGGCACCGCCAGTAGTACTTTCGACTACATCGCTGCAGACAAACCAGAAGCTCCTCCTGCACCAACAATCAGCCAAGCTTCAGGCTCTACCGACATTGTGATTTCGTGGACTCAATTCTCAGGACCTTCAAATGGACTAAATGTAGATCAATATCATGTGTTATTGTCAGATGGAAATGTTACCCCAGCATATACAGAGAACCTTGCTATATGAGATGCAACCAACTTGGGGACTACATCCTGCACTATTTCTATGGATACCATTACAGGTACTGGAACCAACAAGTTAGGTTTCTCAGCTGGAACAGCCATCACCGCTAAGCTAGCTGCTGAGAACGCAAGAGGAACAGGCGCAGAGAGCCCAGTTTCCAACGCAGATATTGTCGCTCAAGAAGCTCCACAAACTCCACCACCAACCTTCGCTGCCACATCCACAGCAGGAGATGTGACCCTAACATGGAACGCCTATAGTGCTGCAAGCGAATATGGTTACTCCCCTGTCACGGATTACATTGTAACGTACCAATCTACTAGTAATGCACTAACAACTATCACCATTACTGATCAAACAGCAACTTCATATGTCATTGAAAACCTTACCCCAGCAGGTGAAACTTTCACCTTCACTATACTTGCGAAGAACATACATGGTAATGGTGTCACTGCTACCACCACTCATGCCCTGGCTGGTACTGCACCTGCCACATTGGCAAAGCCTACACTCACAGAGTCAGGAACAGACATAGTAATTACTTGGTCGCCAACCTCAGATGAAAATGGAGCTGAAGTCACTTCATATGTTGTTTACGTGAAAGATGAATCCCAAACTAGCCAGTTCATAGACCACACAACAGAGTGTAACACAAGAGCTGCAACTGATACTACTTGTACTATTCCAATGGCCACATTTACCAATGCTGCTAAGTTGAACTATGCCATTGGCACTACCATCGAAGCTAAAGTATCAGCTGTGAACGCAATTACAGCATCAACACAAAGTCCAGTTAGTACCGAAGTTATCAAAGCACAGAGTGCCCCTACAGTCGCCATCACCGGATTATCAGCTACCAGTACTGTAGACTCTATAACCCTTTCCTGGACAGCACTTTCGACTGAGACCGCTAAAGGATACTCTGAAATTACCAAGCATGTCGTCACTATGAATGGAACAACAAGAGAAGTAGTAATTGCAGATGGAACTTCAACAACGTTCACTGGATTGACTACTGGAGCAACTTACCAGTTCACGGTCGCAGCTGCCAACAAGCATGGAACAGGCACCGCCAGTAGTACTTTCGACTACATCGCTGCTGGGCCTCCTTCAGTTGTACAGAACCTAATAGTTACCCTAGTCGGAACCTCTGATGTCATTATTGACTGGCAACCACCTAGTTCAAATGGAGGCTCATCACTAACATCCTATGAAGTTTACATCTACAACGGCAGCTCATACCAAGCTGTCACTATATCTACCTGTTCAGAAGCAGACGTATTAGCAGATGCAAAATGCACACTAACACAGACAGAAGTAAGGAGCACATACTCACTTACCACGGGCGATACTGTACAGGTCCAAGTGACCGCCAGCAACAGCAAAGGTCCCTCAGATATCGCATCAGCAACGTCATCAGCATTACCCGCACAGCCCTAAATTCTTACGTCTTTACTCATAACCACTAATTCCTAACCTGTCTCGATTTTCACCATTTTTGTGATTTTATCAAAAGTTCGTAATTTTGGAAATATATTAAATTAATTTTGTAGGTATATAATATTATACAATTTATAATATTTTAGCATTTCAATATTATGAAATAGGCTCGGGGTTTTGGGGTTTTGGGGTTTTGGGGTTTTGGGG